>JAVIWB010001100.1:0-10110 GCA_031893035.1 Dermolepida albohirtum
AACACGATGCGTTGTGCGAAAGTGTTATCATTGTCAATAGCATCATAAATCTCGTTACAAAATGCCACACGTTTCCGTTTGTCATCAGGACGCAGAGCTTGTAACAACTGTAACTTGTACGGCTTTATAACCAACCACGTCTCAAAACACGCCAAATTGCTGTTGTAGGACTCTTTCCGTTACATACACATCCTGTATCTACAAACTGTCGATACCAAATGCGAATGCTCCACACATTCGGAGGATCAATTTGGTAGTTCAACCTGAAACGTCTTTGCAGTGTAATCACGGAATTGCACCTCGCAAACTCGAGAACACAAAATGATTTCTGCTGTGGAGTAGCCATTTTAAACATATGATGGTTACCAAGAAGAACAGAAGACAACTGACATCTAGCGGCTATTAAATAAACTAGACTATGTATTCCTTCCTCCAATAGCCGAGCCGAAGCGCAGCGATCGATAGTTCGGACAAAATAATACTTTGTAATACGTATATTCTTTTTGAAACACGCTGTACAGTCAGTAGTAACTTTTATATCAATTAGTAATTAATACGTCGATTTCGCAATATACAGTTAGCAGTCTCTTTTAAGTGTTGCTGAATTAATTGATAATTAATTCGTAAGTGTATAATATACAGTTAGCAATGCTTTGAGTGTTTCTGAGTTAAGTAATTATTAATACATCGGTTTTGTAATATACAGTCAACAATCTCTTTTAAATATTTCTGAGTTTAATTTAACAAATTATTTACACTATAAATTTAATTGGAATCACTTAGTATTGTTTATATATATAGATTTACTCTGAATTATGTATGTAGGGATAAATAGAATTTATTAATTAAAGATAAGGTATACCATTTGAAATACCATGTATTTTATTTTATTTACTTATTGTATGGAATATCACCATATAATGTGAAGTGTTGTTTTCTTATGATTTCGTTCAATATACGTTGCATTATCATATTCACGTTCTTGCTAGCAACCAACTAAGAACCCGTGCTGCTGAAACAGTGTAACAATTGATCTTGCATTCTTCATACCAGAACCAAAAATTTCTACAATGTGGAAGAAACCCGAAAACCGACACTTTTCATGAATATATTGGGTTCCTTCCGCGTTGTAGAAATTCTTTATATACGAGGGAGCGTTTTTATATTCGCGGAATGGGGGACAAGGGGTGGAAATAAAAAAACCAAATTATTTTTCTTTTTCAATATATTCACCTGTAAGACGGATACATTTTTCACATCTTTCAATTAATTTATTTATACCCTCATAAAAAAATGATTTCTCTTTATCTGCAAAATACGCCGAAACTGCTTCCTTGACTTCATCATCGGCAGTAAATTTTTTACCCCGCAGCTCTTTTTTCATTTTCGGAAACAGGTAATAATCACTCGGGGCCAGGTCTGGGCTGTAGGGTGGGTGATTCACAATTGCGAAGCCCACCTTATGCAGGGCAGCTAACGCAACGCGGCTCTTGTGGACGGGCGCGTTGTCGTGCAAAAGCAGAACACCTTTTTGTCAATTTTCCCCGTCTTTTCTCTTTAATGGCTTCTTTTAGTCGCTCTAATATTGAAGCGTAATATTCTCCGGTTATAGAAACACCTTTATCTTTATAATCAATCAACAATATTCCTTCCGAGTCCCAAAATACCGTTGCCATGAGTTTCCCAGCTGATTGTGACACTTTAAATTTCCTTTTTATGCCACTGCATGGAGTCTTGTTTGGACTCAGGTTCATAATGATGAACCCAAGTTTCGTCTCCAGTAACAATTCCACTCAATACACCATCCTTGTCTTCATTACAGAGGTCCAAAAATGCACGCGAACACTCTACGCGCTGTTGTTTTTGCGGCGGCGTGAGCATTCTCGGCACCCATCTTGCGCTGACCTTAGACATGCCGAGATGATCGTGTAGGATTTTAAAAATTGTTGTATCGGATACTCCAACCATTTCTGCGAGTTGTTTCTTCTTTAGTCGAGCATCTTTGAGTACAATTTGTTCGACTTTTTGGATAAGTGCTGGCGTGGTCACCTCAATGCTCCTGCCCGGCCTCGGGTCGTCTTCAAGGGATTAGCTTCCTTGTTTAAATAAACTATGCCACTTGTACACCATGGTTTTTCCTGGACAAGAGTCGCCGTAAACCAATGACATCTCATTCATTATGGTCGCGACTGATTTTCCTTGCCTGGTAAGGAACTTTATAACGGCACGATATTCGATTTTTTCCATATTTCACTTTTCACTCCTGATTATGTTACTTGGTTGACGATAGCTCAAAGACTAACAGTCTAATATCAATGAAACTTCGTATTTATACTAATCATGAGTCGCTGCACAGGCCACGCCCCCAATGCGCCTACTCACCCCTCTACAACCCGCTCATTCCACGAATATGAAAACGCTCCCTCGTATATATCGAGAATCTAATAGTACCATATACAATATATATATATATATATATATATATATATATATATATATATATATTGACATTCCTTAATGTCGTTTTATTATTATAATCAAAATAATTTAATAAAGATATAAATCTCTTTACTTCAGATCTTTTATATATTTTGCCAACTGCATACTTAAATTACTGAACTCGTTGAAATAAAAAATTTCCGATTTTCAAATAAACTGTATATTGTAACTCTGAATAAATTAAAATCTTATATAATTAATATTTTAGACAATTCTTATTTTATTAGTCAAACTTTAATTAAAACAAAATAGCTCTTGTTTATAAATATACGTTTTAATAATTAATTTCTTTCAGATACTTAAAAAAATATTCAAATCGATTTTGACCAAACCTTTTTATCTTCGACCAGTATAATTTTATTTAAATAAATAAATTAATTTTTTGTCGTCCTCCCCATGATTTTTCTATAAATATTCCTCCAAGTTGTACATGCGCACTAACTACTGAATGTTTATTCATTCACCATCTTTATGTTTACTTGCACATAATTTCAAAATAGTAGTTACTCACTTTTATAAATTTAATAATATTTATTACTATAATTGCTTTAACATAAATAATATCGTTCTTCTCATCACTTTTATAAACGTTGTATCTTTAAATCTATTTTTCCTCACTGTTTGCTTTCAACGTATTTCAATTGCTTTTATTTTAGCTATTCAATACGTGTTTATTGGTGGATTGAAGAACTGTCGGTCTCATTTATAAGATCTAAATCACATTTTAAATGGACCAATAAGAATTACTAAATAAGTAAAAGATATATTTTCTTCTTATTCCTGTGAATGGTTAGTAAATTCAATTAATTATAAATCATTGAATTCTATTTATATTTCAATTTACTATTCAATCCACATAAATCTACGTTTTTTATCATAAATTTTACTTTTCATATAAATTGCATAATAATATTTCTTTGAAATCTTTGCATTATTATTTTATACTGTGTGTATCAGCCAAATGGAATAAATTCGATAATAATTAAATGGAAGGGTGTTCGAAAAAACGCTCGGACATGTCGATTGGGATTTTTAGTTGTGTATTTTTTTTGAATAAAAAGTTATATATACAGGTGTGTCATGTAAAAGTGGTCAATACCAACTTTCTTATTTTAAATGCAACACCCTGTCAAATATTAAATTTTTGGATTCTTTAGAAAATTCCAGACATATTTCATGTACAATGTCCTATACCTATCTTCAACTGTTTCGGAAATATTAAATGTTTTCAGATTAATAATTTTGTTTACAATTAAAATAAGATTTTCACATAATAGTTTGTTTACCGAACTATTAAGTGAAAATCTTCAATTGTACTTGTACTTCGTTTTAAAATACCTTGCCTTAGCAAAGTGTTGTCAGTGTCATAGTGTTATCAGTGTCATAACTGTTTGAATTTCGATAACTACATTTCAGCAAAATGGTTCATTTAACAGAAATGCACAAAATAACAAGTCTGCAGATGATTGGTTATGGAGAAAACACACGGACACAAATGGAAGTTGTTCACTTATTTCATGAGAAATTTCCAAATTTGCCGCCTATATCCCAAGGAACAATTAGTAAAATAGAAAAGCAGTTTCGCGAGTTTGGACATGTAAGGCAAATAAAAAAAGCAGCTGCGAATGCAGTAAGTAATGATACCAAACTGGATATTGTGCTTGAGTTTGAAGAAAACCCGCATACTTCTAGTAGACAAGCAGCGTCAATGTTCGATGTTTGCCATTCATCGATTACTCGCACATTAAAAGAAAATAAAATGCATCCCTATAAAATTATAGCAACTCAGGAGCTCATGGAAGACGACTTTGATAGGAGTACGTATTTTTGTGAACAAATGATGACAATGTGATCCAATTAGATCCATATTTTATTTTCTGATGAGTGTACCTTTACGCTTCACGGTCATGCTAATCGTCAAAATTGCCGCTATTGGTCCAGGGAAAATCCTCACTGGATGAGGGAAGAACATACGCATACCCTGAGAAGGTTAATGTTTGGGCAGGAATTGTTGGAGATCATATCGCAGGTCCTTTTTTCATTGATGGAAATTTGAATGGCGACAATTATTTAGCATTGCTTCAAAATAATCTCGTGCCAGCTTTGACAAACTTATATCCTGATCTAGCAAACCCACAAGTTCCAACAAATATGATGTGGTTCCAGCAAGATGGAGCACCACCCCATTACCAAATCAATGTCCGGCAGTAACTCAACCAAATATTCCCGAATCGGTGGATAGGTAGGCGAGGATCGATGGAATGGCCAGCACGATCCCCTGATCTAACGCCATTAGACTTCTTCTTATGGGGATATGTCAAGAGTATAGTATACAAAACTAAACCCCTCGCCTTAGCTGACTTAAGAAGACGAATAATAGTTGCGATTAGATCGGTCACACCTGAGATGTTGAGCAACGTTAGAAAAAATTTTTATTTAAGATTAGGATGTTGTCAAGACGTTTGCAACGAACATTTTGAACATCTCCTACAGTGACATTAATGTTTTTCTTGTTATTTTTTACATTATCAAAAATTTTTCAAATTAATCTGAAAATATTTAATATTTCCGAAACAGTCGGAGACAGGTATAGGACATTGTACATGAAATATGCCTGGAATTTTCTAAAGAATCCAAAAATTTAATACTTGACAGGATGTTGCATTTAAAATAAGAAAGTTGGTATTGACCACTTTTACATGACACACCCTGTATATAAACTCTTTATTTAAAAAAAAACGCAACTAAAAATTCCAATCGACGTGTCCGAGTGTTTTGTCGAACACCCTTCCATTTAATTATTATCGAATTTATTCCATTTGGCTGATACACACTGTATATGTTATGTATTGCCACCTTATCTTTTCATATACTTAACTTTAATTCTATATTTATCCATATAAATTCATTATAAATTTTCTATATCTTACTATTCCCTTATAAATGAATTCATATTAAAGTCTAAAGCTTCTTTTCTATTAAAATTAAGTTGTAGTTATTTTTACTGTGATAATTTTGAAATTTATTTTTAGTACCTAAAATCTATGACATTTGACTTCCGATTCCTATCTCTACCCAATATTAATTTACTTTGTATTAATTTTAACTTATTTTCCTTTAGTCTTATTGTCTACTATGAACGATTTACAAGGATCGTCATCCATTCAAAATTTACAACAGTTATCAATTCTTTAACATAATATAAGGCTTTATTTTATATCGACACAAAGAAGTATATTCTAACATTTGCTAAAAATATACATATACAGAGTTTTTAAATTTAGTGACTAATAATTTTGTATATTTTAATTGCAAGTTATTGAATTAATTTTTCTTATAATATGTTTCGTTATTATAAAACTAACATATGTATTCATACGCGTTATTTATAAGACTATAAAACACTTACCTTTCTAAACATTGTTATCAGCTGGTTTTGCACGATTGAACATATACAGCATTAAGTACAGTTATTTCAGCGAAGCTTGTTCGTTTCGATGAAAAAATTATTGTTTCACTAATAGATGTTTAACAATTGCTATAAGTGGAGATATAGCACCACAAAGCAAGAATATATGGACACCATGCATGAGCGGCGGGCGAAACTAGTACCGATGACTTCGTCTGTTCAAGACCGTCACCGACGATATCGGGCATGTTGTAGAACATGGTAAGTTTAGTTACGTATGGGTTTTTATTGCGTTGATAATGATCAATATATGGTATTACATTGTAGTGTAATTATGAGTGCAAAACGGAATAATAACAGTCTGCTGAGTGAGAATAGTGTAAATCAATTTATCGAACAATTTCCAGACCTAAAATACGATGGTGTTAAAGTAATTTTAGTAAATTTTGTGTCATATATCGTTTCTCTATCGGAAGAAAACAAACTACTTTAGACCTTTAAAGCACACAAAAGCACAAAGATATAAAAATCTCAAAAAGAGTTTGGGTTACATATAATTTACATGTTGACGGTTAGTAATTTACAATTTAGAACAGTGGAGAAGGAACCGTACCGTCAGTTTTGGAGTACATACATTGCAAACTACGTATTGCCAAGCGCTTGAACGCTAAGAAACTATTCATTCTCTAAGCGCGAAAAAATGGACATCAGCATTAAATCTGCTCTAAAAAATAAACTGTGGTTAAGCTGTGATGAGTGAGACTACAGATTGTAGAAACATTCTATTCTCAATATCATTGTACGAACAATACAACCTCATCAAATTTGCAAACGAAATATATTATATTAGCGAATGCCATAAAAACCTTGGCAAATACTTCATTAGCATTAGTAGATCAAATAAAAGTAACGGATGAAGTGGAACAGTGCTATGTATGTACTTATAATACTTTAGATGATGAAAGAAGTGTTCGTGAGATTGGAAAGGCTTTGTAGTGTATTACGAATAGCGGCAATTTAACAATTAGCGCCACCATGAGAACGTAAAGTTACACTCATCAGAAAATAAAATATGTTACGCAAATATAACATCAGTAGAAACTGAATGATGATTCTCTCTACACAAGAACATCTACAACGCGATGAACATCATTTAACGAGAAGACTGCAGTCTTACGCTATGTTGTAGATACTTTCAGATTATTAATACTTCTCTCGTAGGTAAGTGTTTAACAACAATAATAACAAAATATATTGCTTATTATTTATTTACACTGTATTGCGATATTTATTGTACGTTTTCGTATATCTCACAATACACTTTTGATATAGCTACACCGGATATACGGCAATGACGGTAGTCATCGGTACCAGCTTCGCTTGTCGCTCATGCATAGTATCTAAATAAACTCGCTTTACTTGTAACTTACTCTTGGTGCTAGAACATTGCTCTTACCATCTGTACGCTGATGATACACAGTTGTAGGAGTGTGTCTGTGCTTTCATGAAAACGCCTTTGAAGTCTATCTATGTGTAAAACATGATATTAGACGTGAAAAGATGGGTCAGAATTCGTGCATGAGATTGATTTTACGGAATCAGGGAAGCGCGGAGTTACACAGCTACTAACAAATATCTACAGTCTTAACATGACCACAGAATCTTAATACACAGCATCTTCCTAAATAGGAAAATAACATTTGAACGGAGTTTTTCTTATTGTATAGTAAATAAAGTCAAAAAGTATGTATTTACAGAAGGAATTATTATTCACTTTTTGATATATGCTAAAAAGTGTAAGATTAAATAAACAATGATAATCCTTAGTAAGTATTGATCTTACAAATTTTTAAGGATTATTTGCAGAACTAGATGTTTTACGAATGGGACATTATATACAGATTTATGGTATTAGGATTTTTCTTTCTTTATTGAATGTAATTGAAGTTTAAAATTTAAATCTTATTCCTACTAACTTTTTCTCGCTTCTATAAGGAATATTTTCTTGATATTTTTTTAAATCTAGAAAGTTAAAGATAGAATGCCTAGATGCATACATGTATGCATAGGGTCGCATGCAGTCTTTTTGACAATACGTACATTATATTATACATATTTGTAACTGTATTTCTTTTTCGTAATTGACAATAAATACATTATTATGTATAGCACACTCCTGAGGAAGCTGCAAAGGTTTGGCAGCGAAATATAGAGTATTGGAAACTAAAATTGTTTGAGTCTTTGTTCAACAGACCGATACACCTGATAATAGTTACGTTTAACTTTAACTTTTAATACTTTATTATTTCAGGAAGACACGTCATATTTAAAATTATACAAATAGATTGAGAGATAATCTCAATCATATCTAGGAAACAAACTTCTGGTACTAAAGCCGTTCATATTTTCCAACTTTGAGGAATAAGTATTATGTATGATTGGTAATGCTTCATATTATCTAACTGAATTCAGGTAACTTGAGCATGTTAATGGATTAGCTCATAGTTACACAATTTTAACTGAATTTCACTTTTTTTTAATTACAAATCTGATTTTTTGTTTCTTCATAGTGTCTAACTTTTTTCGCATAAGGACTTAATTTAGCCTGAAAAGATGGTTTGTCAATTTCTTAAAATATTATAAAAGATTACGCACAGTTATATAATAATGTGAATAAAAATATTTATATCTTGTAAAAAAATGCAGAAATACTGCACAAATATTGCATAATTCCAGATGATCCTTATATAAACAAATATGATGCGTGCAGATAAGCAATCAAAACAAATTTATAGTTAAAAGGACAATAGATTTGATTACTCGTTAGGTAATATTGATATAAAGAATGAAGGTTTCAATTTCTGCTTTATTTCATCGTTTTATATTTTCCTGGGGTCGTAACAGTAATATGCATTTGAAATTTGTTACATACTAACAAATTAGTAGATTTAAATTAGTATCTATAGGTAACTTAAAAAATATATTCTGCCTCTCACGATTAAAAACTGTTAAAATTTGTGGGGTAATGCTGTTAAAAGATGATAAAATGCAGAAACTAAAGAGGTTATTGTCTTAAAGATGGATTGTTGAATAACTGGAGATGAATAAAAGTTCATTTTTGTAAATACATATAATTATGAATTACGTGTTGTCCACGTACTTACATAAATATCTTATTGTCATATAAGTACATAATGAATGTAATTAGTATTTATGTGAAAAAATATAATTTGTATAATAAAATAATATAAAGAGCGTAGCACCGGTTTGCATGAACACATTTTTCTTACGATAAGTAAATGTTTAAAATTCTTTATGATTAGCGTACAAAACTGCATCGTGAATCGTGGGATATATGTTGATTTTACTAGCTTTACCTTCGTATCTATCACATTTCGCAAGAGTTTCAAAAATTGGACCTGAAAAAGATAGATAATAACTTCTTAGATATTAAACAAATTATGCATTCACACTAACTTGAACAATTGGTTATATAAAGAGCTATATGCAATTCGTTGAATTCCGAGGCCATTGAAGTTAAGAGTTGGCACCGGCTGGATCTACGTATGTGATTGCCGAAAAATCTAAGATGATGCATTTGATAAGTAGTTCTTCTTCGACTTGAGAAAGTCCACGTCCTCGATGTTCCGTTCTTTTCGTTAAAATTGCCGTTGGATCTATTCCAACCTTTCTTATAAGTTGTTGTTTAAACATTGCTTTTGAAGCAAAATTTAATGCGCCACTGTAATGGAAAATCTTTATTCCATCCATTTCGTGTACCTATAACACAAGTATCTTTAAACATTATAAAATATAGAGAGAGAATTATAATAAGTACCCCTTTATATCTCTTACAATCCAAGTATAAGTCTGTGTTTGGTACAACACCGAGTAAACATGTATATGGTCTATATCCTTGGATAAAAATGCTTAAAAGTGATACCACTACACCTGATACTAGACCAATGTCTATTGAAACTATAACAGTCGTTAAGAAAGTAACTATCCATACTAGAGCGTCCCATTTGCTTAACCGCCAATACTTCTTTAACATAGTAGCTTGCATTAACATGCCTTTCAAAGCTACTACTATAATACTGGCCAATACACACTGTAACGTACATGTAAACATTAGTTATATTGTTCAAATACTGATAGCGTTAAAACTGAATATGACATGAATATGAAGAGTTTATAATATA
>JAVIWB010001101.1:0-101782 GCA_031893035.1 Dermolepida albohirtum
AATGTTTCTTAATTATTTTTCTGTATTTAAAAGATGCAGTAAGCCCTACAAAGAAATCTTTCGTTAATAACGCAAGTTTACCTGATGATAGGTGTTATTCCTTGAAACATGTGTAGTAAAACAGGGTGTTATTAATATTTGAATGATTCCTTTTAACATTCAGCTCTATTGTATTGGATTTTATGTGAATATAGTGTAGTTTCTTGTTAGGAATAAGTATAGTACGTTTGCTGCAAGGAATAACACCTATCAACAGGTACACTTGTCGTATTACGAAAGAGGCAATATTTTTTCATTATTTTTCTGTGTCGAAAGGTGCAATAAGTCCTACAAAGAAATCTTTCGTTAATAACGCAAGTTTACCTGATGATAGGTGTTATTCCTTGAAACATATGTAGTAAAACAGGGTGTTATTAATATTTGAATGATTCCTTTTAACATTCAGCGCTATTGTGTTGAGTTTTTTGCGAATATAATGTAATTTCTTATTAGGAATAGGTATAATACAGTTCTTTTAATATACTTAATATTATTTATTATTTCAATGTTGTTTGCAACATATTGATACGCCATGTTGCTTGTTCAACACTACAATGTGTTCAATAAAAATTGAGACGGATTATGCAACTAAGTATACAACAACAAACATTACAGTTGGTATGAAATGTCCTCGTAACTAGATCGTGACAGATCTCTCTTTATAACCCTACTAAATTGTTTGACATTTTGCCTTATTTGATTTGTAATTACGTGTTATCAATTATCAGTAATTTTCAGAAGTATTGGTAAATTGTTGGTGGTTAGAGCCGTAAAATTGGGTTTAATTTCATATTAAGTGTGTTGGATAATGTTTTTAAAACTATAGATTTCTAGGGTCTAGGGAATTTTGAATGTAAGGCTACCAATAGTGTATATTTGGTTGCATAAGGTTCCATCCCAATCATTAATGAACTCACTGTATATAAATAGATAAATAGATACATCTATCAGAACAAGTTTCAATCATTTCATCTAATCAACATAATATAATTTTATAACGCAGCACCGACTGGATTTCTATTGGTTCTCTAAGATTAAATTTCACAAGATTACATACAAATACAGTTCCCACACACGGAACTTTACTCTTGCAGTCAACGATATATTCGAACGCTACCAATCCACCTCGTTGGACAGAGAAAAGAATGTATGTACATACATATGTATATGTATGTATGTATGTATATGAATCACAGCAATGAATAGTGCTGTTTGAGAATTTCACACAAGAACAACGTGCGTGTGAAGGAATTCTTTGACTGGGTAAATTTACAAGTGAGCGACCAAGCGAAACTGCTCTAAATAAACTATTTATTAAGTCTTAAGTTATTTCTTGGAAGGCATTTTCAAAGCACAAACGTCATATTTGTATACCTTATTCCTTCACTTAAGTACTTAGTGGGAAGTTTTCAAGCTCAATCGATTAAATATTAATAAAAGTTTCAAAAAATACGCGTAATAGAAGTTGATCACATCGCAACTAAACAAGAAGCAACCACATTGTTGTGGAATAAAACACACAAATTCTGTTTGATATTCACGGAACGCATTAATTTTAAAGTGAATATAAAATGAATAACGTATTTCGGTAACTAACTTGTCATCATCAGCAGATAATTAATCGCGGTGTCGCACCAGGTATCGCGGCAAAACCCACACAGAAACAACGTATCCGACTTTCACCGTCAAAAGACAAACAAACATTATGATTAATTATCTACTGATGATGACATCTTAGTTGTCGAAATACGTATACAGAATACGAAAATTAATGTGGAAAGTGGTTATACACAGTCTGTCGCACAGAAAACCGAACTTTGTTAGACAATAGGAAAACTTCTCCCTCGGTCCTTGAATTGTTTGCATTTTGTCTACTGATTAGTGTTTAAATATAAACACAGTTAGTTTCAGAGAAAACTGAACTTTTTAAAATAAAAACAAAAGCTTACTATTTTGGTAAAATTCATTTATTTTATTCAAAGCAGTCGTCTTCGGCTTCAATACAACGTTTTGGACGGTCAATTAACATGTCGAATGGATTTTTAAGTTCATCTTTAGAGATCCTTCATGATCGCTGTCGACGCCTTTTTAATGGCTTCGACGTCTACATAACGCTGTCCTTTTATCGGCAAATGTAGTTTGGAGAATAGATACAGATCACAGGGGGGCCAAATATGGTGAATCCAGTAAATGGTTGATGGTTAAAATGCCATTTGTAGTTAGGAAATCAGTGATTAACATCGAGCGATGAGATGGTGCATTATCATGTAACAAACGCACCTACCATTTTCACGATACTGAGAGCGCACACGACGAATACGCGGCAAAATACGCTTCGAAACACCAAAATAATATACAACATTGACTGTTTGACTAGTTGGCACAAACTTTTTTTGCACTATGCCTTTTGAATCATAAAAACAAGTCAAGATTGTCTTCACTTTTGACTTGACCAAACAGCTTTTTCTTCATCGCTTGGATGTTTCCACTTAGAGCTTTGACGCTTGGTCTCTGAATCATATTGAAAACACCATGTCTCATCGCCAGTTGCAATAGAATACCTGAAGTTTTCATCATTTTTGTGTCATTAATCAAGTCTGTACAATGTTAACTTGTATGTACAGTTAACTTATGTGGTACAAACCTTGCACAAATCTTTCTCAGTCCTAAATGCTATGTCAAAATGCGATAAATTGAACCTTTGAAAATATTTAATTCCATTTCCACCTATCGCAATGAGAATTTCGGCTCATTTCTGATAAATTGACGCACAAGTTCGATGTTACATTCCGTAAACACAAATGTTTTTGCACCAGGATGTTCGCCGTCATTTATGTTCGTACAACCGTCTTTAAATCGTTTATACCACCCATACACATTCGTGCGTGATAAATACGCATCACCATAAAATTGCTTCATCAAATTGAACGTTTCAGTAAACGATTTACCGAGTCAAAAACAGAACTTGATATTCGCTCTTTGTTCAAAATTCATTTTTCGACCATTGCCCAATACGCACTGTTACTTTATGCGCAATTTATCTGCTTCTAATGATGCTAATGTCATAACATTTTGACATGATACTGACCTACTTTAGCGACGCATATTTTTTTTAATAGATGGCACCACTAAGAATTACTATTTTAACAAACTGCGACAAACTGTGTATATCAACGTTACACAGTAAAGCTGACTTAACGCTTCTAACTTAACACGTAAAATGTCACCATACAAAACTTTCAAACTGTCCATTATGACAAAAATATTATTGCGCTTGTTCTTGAATGAAATTGCAAATATTTTGAATAATAAATAAACAAAACAATAAAAAGATATTAATTTTTTTGGGAGAAATTGTAAAAATTATTTGGCGGGTTGGATTAACCCCCGCATGTGTTAATATGTATTGTTATTATTATCTAAAAGGCTATAGTGGTTGTACCTGGCACACCGCCTATCCCATTAAATTTTGTCATGAAGTTGTGTTTGTAGTGAAAAGTGAGCTATGAAAAGATCAAGCTTGTATTAAAAAGCTGTGAGACGAAATGTGGAATGAATGGGATTATCCTCCGACAACAACAGATAATTCTGAATCATCATACCTACACCAAAAAATACAAAAACTTATTTAGGAAAATTTATTATAAACGCTACTAAAAACTTGTATGAGACGTTTTCAAAAGAAGAACGATGTATAACCAAATTTCGTGGTTATTCAAAAAAAAAAAACAAATGAATGCGCAAATTAAATTTAATTTCTTTTTAAATATGGAATTGAATAAATGAAACTGAAATAGAATCTTGGATCTATACTTATGAGTCCGATAGTAAACTGCAGTCGACTGTGTGGGTATTCCAAGATGATCGAAAGTCAATAAAAGTTGTTCGCGCTCGAAGCACATTAAAGCAAACGGTCGCCTGTTTTTTCTGAAACCGGTCACGTTGCAACCGTGCCTTTAGAGAGTCGTAGAACGGTCGATTCCCAATGTTACACAACTATTTGTTTGTCAAAAGTTTTTGAAGAAATAAGAAAAAAAAACCGAAAATGACAGATCATTCTCCACCATGACAATGCGAGCTCTCACAGGTCGGTACAAACAATTGAATATTTGACCGGGCAAAACATTGAAATGAGCCATCGCCGTACAGCCCTAATCTAGCACCGTGTGATTTCTTTTTGTTCCCACACGTGAAGAATAAACTTCGTGGTCAACGGTTGTCTACGCCGGAAGAGGCAGTTGAGGCATTCAAAACTCATATTTTGGAGATACCGCCTTCACAGTAGCAGCAATGCGTTTCGGATTGGTTTAAACGAATGCACAAGTGCATTGATTTTCATGGAGAATATTTTGAAAAGCAATCAAACTATTTTCGATAATAAAAATTTTTGTTTTGTTTGCTATTCCCGAAATATAAGCGGCTACCCTTGTATTACACATTCATGTGATAGAAACAAGTAGGAAACACAATCATAAGACAGATACAGCTTGGCCATGACATAGACAAAGTGAAAATAACGATAACACGATAAAGACAAACAAAGAAATGTTGTCCGATATCAGTTTTCTTATTGTTTTTTCCTGTTGATAAAATGGTATGGAAAATATTGGATAAGCAACAGCCAAGAATTATTACTTTCTCTTCCCTATCGCCATTATATAAAGTTTATATCAATTCATGTCAATGACATACATTGTTGATTTAATTTAAAATTTATTCTAATCAGCACTATTTTTTTATGTCGTGGGACATTAACTTCGGCGCATAATTTATATGCGTCGAACAATTTAAGAATGTACATACGTATATAACTATTTGTTTACCTATGGAATATTGCTTTTTATAATGTACAATTGCTACTACAAAAGGGTTTACGATCTAAATCACAAGTTTTGATCTGTATTCTTAGGTTGAGTCGAAACAATTACAAACTAGAAAAAGAGCTGTTTCATTGAAAACATTGACATAACAGGTTTTCCAATAAGAGTGATATGATTTCTTTAAAAAAACACACTTATTGTTAAGAAAATTCAAAAGTTTTTTATTTAATGTGAAGTACAATCGATACAATTAAGTTCTAAATAAAACGTCATTCAAATGGCCTCCACGACTTCTTCTGCAGGAACGAATTCGATGAACCCAATTTTCGAGCACTTTTTCCATTAAATCTAGTCGTAAGTCATGAATGGCACGTTCAATATTTACTTGTAAAGCTTGAAGAGAGTCTGGTTTATTTCGATAGACCAACGACTTCAAATAACCCCACAAGAAATAGTCTAATGGTGTTAAATCACAACTTCTTGGAGGCCATTCAATATGACAATTTCTTGAAATAATCGAATCTCCAAACTTTTCTCGCAATAATTCTATTGTTGCATTTGCTGTGTGGCACGTAGCCCCGTTTTGTTGGAACCAAATGTTGTCAAGATCAATTTCTTCCAATGTCGGCTATAAAAAGTTGGTTATCATCAATCTATACCGCTCTGCATTGACAGTAACGGTGTTACCAGCTTCATTTTGAAAGAAGTACGGACCGATGATTCCACCATACCAAAAACCACACCAAACTGTCAATTTAGGTGAATGTAATGGTTTTTCATAAATAATTTGTGGATTTTCTTCGCACCAGTATCGACAGTTTTGTTTATTTACCACACCATCCAGATGAAAGTGAGCCTCATCAGAGAAGATGATTTTCTTAAAAAAATCGTTATCGTTTTCAAGTTGTTCCAAGGCAAAACCAGCAAATTCACGACGTTTACGGTGGTCCAATGGCTTCAGTTCTTGAGTGAGAACAATTTTATAAGGATGTAATCCCAAATCCTTGCTCAAAATCCGCCAGGTTGTGGTTTGAAACAGTCGCAATTGTTGAGAACGTCTTGGAATCGACAAATTACGATCTTCAGTAACACTTGCCTGAACGGCAGCAATATTTGCATTACTTCGAGCGGTTCTTTGTCTTATTAGCACTTGAAAATTATGTAAAGAAAATGTAACCTCAAAATTTTTAACAATTCGACGAATAGCGAGCACACTTGGACGATTATTACGACCATAAAATGGCAAAAGCGCACGAAAAGTTGCAATTGGAGAACGATTATTTTGATAATAAAACTGAATAATTTCTAAACGTTATTCTTGCATATATCTCTCCATGATGAAATTGTAAACACTACTGAATACAATGAAAAACAAATGACAGATCATGACATATTACAAATGGCCGAAATGTCAGTTCAAAATCATATCATCCCTATTGGAAAATCTTATATAACCCCTTTCCACATTAATTTTCGTATTCTGTATACGTATTTCGACAACTAAGTTGTCATCATCAGCAGACAATTAAGCAGCGTCGCACCTGGAGAACTACGGCAAAAACCATTAACCGCCACATTCCATTTTAATTATCTGCCGATGATGACAACTTAGTTGTCGAAATACGTGTGCGGAATACGAAAATTAATGTGGAAACGGCTTACATATATATCGACCTTAAGCGATCAAGTAAATCAACCACAGGCTCCATCACAATTACCTACTACTACTATTGTTTTGTCATTTGAAGATGACAAAAAGTTAGTAGAAACGTTAGAATTTAATATTTAATAAAATATATTCATAATAAATCGCACATCTTTTATATAAAATTAAGTAGTAGCTTTAATATTATTTTACATATCTTTTTTTAAATTATTCCTTTAGAGGAAAGCCTACTAAGCAAATTAAAAAATATAGCAGAAGAGGTTGGTCGGAAAACTTCTAATATCTTCACCAGAACTGCGCAGTTAAGCCAGAAGCGATTTGGAGCAACTCCAACTAACTTACATTATCCGCATGCGAAATATTTTTATATCGACGCTAAATATATTAATATTAAGGATATACATAAACAGTTAACAGTCAGGATGTGTTACATGTCTGATAAACAGTACAATATTCCTTCTGAAGAAGATATATTTACTGTTACTTGATAATTACTTGTTTCTTCATGTCTATCTTGATTCGCATGTCAAAAATGTTAAATCGGGATTCATAATATCATCCGTTCATCCCTGACACTGATGTCATGTACCCCTGACATGCGAAGTCGAATTTATATTTCTTCTCTAAAGCATGTTTAGATAAGGCCGCTGCATTTATTTTGTTACTGATTAGACTACATTTGTGTTTGTGTATCCTTTTATGCATATATTGTTTTGTTTGTCCTACATATGTGCCTTCAGAGGATTGGCATTTTATTTTGTACGTACCGTGTTTTTGATTTTCTTTAGGTGTTTCGTGTTTAATCTTGGTAAAAAAGGATTCGTTCGTATTTTTCAGATTATGGGCTGTGTTAATGTTGTGTCTTCCAAAGAGATTGCTCGGGTTTTTCTGATAGGTGTGGTACATATTGTAAAGTGTTTCCTATATTTACAATCGCTACTTTGGTTCCTCGGGTGTCTCGCGGTAGCAGTAGCCCACAAACCGAAACATTCAAACAAATCTTTTCTTACCAAAATTAAACATGTAACACCTAAGGAAAAGCAAACACACAGCATTTTTTTTAATCACTGAAGGTTGATGTACAACCAATTTCTACATTAATTTTCCTATTCTGCATACGTATTTCGTACATTTTGTACATTTTCAACGATAAAGGCCATGTGTTGAACACTGACCTGGGTCCCAACCATAACTCATAGGAGAATGCAATAAACGCATGTAAATATTTTTCTTTTCTGTCCACTTTTTTTTGTCTTTTATCTTAGTTTGCGACTAGAATACAATTTTTCAAAAATTATGCGGAACGAATATACAGTGTGCGTTTTGGCTTTCAACGTGATGATGACAACTTTGTTGTCGAAATACGTATACAGAATACGAAAATTAATGTGGAAAGGGGTTATATATCAATCTTCAATGATTAAATTAATCAACCACAGGCTCCATCAAAATTACCACCAAACGCACAGTATATATAATATAAAATACTAATCTAGTAAAGGTACATACGAGGTGTGGCTATTAAATAACGAGATTGACGCTGTAAAACATTTTATTTTGATTTTATACATATTTACTTATAATCACCTTCAATATATAGCCCTCCACTACCCCTACAACGCCCCATGCGAATCTTCCATTGTTCGAAACAATGCTAGAAGTCTTCTTCTGTCAGCTCCTTCAGGACGCGTGCCACTTTGGCTTTCACAACGGACTCAAATTTTGTGGACGATGCCGAGAGGCCGGGAAGGCCACGAACGTCAGTTACGGATGAAAACGTTACTACTGTGAGGCAAATGCTTGGTTAGGACACGCGAGTGATCTACCAACAGATAGAGGGTACTTCAGGACTAAATGCACCAGCAATTTGTTCGATTCCGAATGATCATTTGCACGTGAAGAAACTTTATTCTCTTTAGGTGCCGCATCGACTGGCTGAAGAGCAGATGACACGACGTGTGACTTGGTGCCGGGACATGCTAAAAAGTTTAATAAAAGACAATCTCAGTATGTGAACAACATCGTGACAGGAGACGAGACTTGGCTGTACTATTACGATGTGCCGACCAAAGCTCAAAACAAAGTTTGAGTCTTTGATGATGAGGATACACCCGTAGTTGTCAGAAAATCCCGATCTATAAAGAAGAAAATGATGCCTATATTTTCCAAAGCGAGTGGAATTGTGGAACGCGTCGTTTTGGACACACAGAAGACAGTCACAGCTAAGTGCCTTCCTAAAGTTATTGGATCTATGAAGAACCTGCGGCCGAAGTCAAGAATGGACACCTGGTTCCTCCATCACGATAATGCTCCAGCTCACCCCGCCAATGTCTGTACCGAATATTTGACCACGACAGGATTGAAACTTCTCGAGCATCCTCCCTACAGTCCAGATCTTGCTCCGCGCGACTTTACACTGTTCCCGCATGTGAAAATGAAGCTAAAAGGGAGGCGGTTTTCCAGTGATGAGGACCTTCTGCGGGCTTGAGACAACGAGTGTGCTTTACTCCTCAGTGAAACTTGGCAGAACTGGTTTAAAGATTAGTTTCGGAGGTTGGAGAGGTGTACTGAGTGTAGAGGAAATTACTTTGAAAAAATTAAATAAACAAAACTATATTGCAAAACTTTCCTAGTACCCTTTGTATTAGAAAGAATAATATATTTCCACTGAATAAATTATTATAAACTTTTATTAATTCGGTTTTAATTAAACACCGAATATATATTTCTATTAAAATAATAACTCCAAATTATATTTAAAAAAGACCTAAACGAACGCCACATAAGTTTGTTTGGAACGTAACAAGACTACCATCTTAACAAAGCACTCGGATAAAAAAAATCGAATAAAATAATTAGAAAAGCGGCTCGCAAAATATAATACAAAATACAATTTTCTGCTTTACGGCTTCGCATTTATAGCTTCTATTTTATATTAAGCGGGTCCCTATCGATTTCATGTTTGGCATTATCAACATATTTTATTTATTACACAAAAGGTTAATAGACCCTAAAATCGCTAAGAATTAGCGCTCTTTTTTTTTCCCAATACCAGGCAACAATGAATCATATCTAATATACAATCTTTCCATAAATTAAACTCTTTATCAAGTGGAAATTATAAAAGAGCTCTTAATGTTCCCTTTAAATGATTTATACATTATTCGATCTACCTCGTTTTTTGGTACGGACGGCGATTTTATAAATTAGATTTCACTTCTCTACGTCCTCATTACTGAAGAAGTTCGGTAAAATTTATCCCTTAATAAATACAACTCATTTAAGCAGGCGAGAGAAGAAAAGGTAAAGAAAAATAATAGTTACTTTTTAGTATAACAACACATACGAGGGAACGCTTTTATATTCGCGAAATGAGCGGGTTGTAGAGGGGTGAGTAGGCGCATTGGGGGCGTGGCCTGTGCAGCGACTCATGATTAGTATAAATACGAAGTTTCATTGTTATTAGACAGTTAGTCTTTGAGCTATCGTCAACCAAGTAACATAATCAGGAGTGAAAAGTGAAATATGGAAAAAATCGAATATCGTGCCGTTATAAAGTCCCTTACCAGGCAAGGAAAACCAGTCGCGACCATAATGAATGAGATGTCATTGGTTTACGGCGACTCTTGTCCAGGAAAAACCATGGTGTACAATTGGCATAGTTTATTTAAACAAGGAAGGGAATCCCTTGAAGACGACCCGAGGCCGGGCAGGAGCATTGAGGTGACAACGCCAGCACTTATCCAAAAAGTTGAACAAATTGTAGTCGAAGATGCTCGACTAAAGAAGAAACAACTCGCAGAAATGGTTGGAGTATCCGATACAACAATTTTTAAAATCCTACACGATCATCTCGGCATGTCTAAGGTCAGCGCAAGATGGATGCCGAGAATGCTCACGCCGCCGCAAAAACAACAGCGCGTAGAGTGTTCGCGTGCATTTTTGGACCTCCGTAATGAAGACAAGGATGGTGTATTGAGTGGAATTGTTACTGGAGACGAAACTTGGGTTCATCATTATGAACCTAAGTCCAAACAAAACTCCATGCAGTGGCATAAAGAGGGCACAGCACCTCCCAAGAAATTTAAAGTGTCACAATCAGCTGGGAAACTCATGGCAACGGTATTTTGGGACTCGGAAGGAATATTGTTGATTGATTATAAAGATAAAGGTGTTTCTATAACCGGAGAATATTACGCTTCAATATTAGAGCGACTAAAAGAAGCCATTAAAGAGAAAAGACGGGGAAAATTGACAAAAGGTGTTCTGCTTTTGCACGACAACGCGCCCGTCCACAAGAGCCGCGTTGCGTTAGCTGCCCTGCATAAGGTGGGCTTCGAAATTGTGAATCACCCACCCTACAGCCCAGGCCTGGCCCCGAGTGATTATTACCTGTTTCCGAAAATGAAAAAAGAGCTGCGGGGTAAAAAATTTACTGCCGATGATGAAGTCAAGGAGGCAGTTTCGGCGTATTTTGCAGATAAAGAGAAATCATTTTTTTATGAGGGTATAAATAAATTAATTGAAAGATGTGAAAAATGTATCCGTCTTGCAGGTGAATATATTGAAAAAGAAAAATAATTTGGTTTTTTTATTTCCACCCCTTGTCCCCCATTCCGCGAATATAAAAACGCTCCCTCGTAGACGCCGTAAGTTTTTACTAGATTGTCAGAAAAACCATGAAGTATTTTTTCTGCTTTTTATAGGTCATTTATTAATATAAAAAAGGCTCAATGAATTATATACACAATTTGTCGCAGAGAAAACCGAACTTTTTTAAAATAGTTATTCTCAGTGGCGTCATCTATTACAAGAACTACGCGTCGGTAAGGTAGATCTTTCACTAATGTTATGTCAAAATATCATGACATTTGCATCATTAAAGGCAAAGAATTTGCGCAAAAAGTAACAGTGTGTATTTGGCATCGAAAAATTAACTTTGAACAAAAAGCAAATATCAAGTTCTGTGTTAAACTCGGTAAATCGTTTACTGAAACGTTTAATTTGATGAAATAAGTTTATGGTGATGCGCGTTTATCATGTACGAGTGTGTATGAGTGGTGTAAACGATTTAAAGACGGTCGTACGGACATAAATGCCAACGAACATCCTGGTGCAAGAAAATCTGTGGTTACGGAAAGTAACATCGAACTTGTGCGTGGATATATCAAAAATGAGCCGAAATCCTCATTGCGATACATGGTAATGGAATTAAATATTTTCAAAGATTCAATTCATCGTATTTTGATACAGCATTTGTGACCGAGAAAGATTTGTGCAAAGTTTGTACCATACAAGCTAACTGAATTCAACATTGTACAGACTTGATTAAAGACTCAAGAAAGGACGAAAGCTTTAGATATTCTTTTGTAACTGGCGATGAGACCATCTCATCGCTCGACGCTTATCACTAGTTTTCTAACTATCAGGTTGTTACAAATGTAATGTCCGTTTTTGGTGAAAATTATTATTGTATTTGTAGAAAAGGGTATTTATTTTGAAGTGTATACCTGTTCCATTTCTTGGAAAGATTAATACACCTGTCCTTGCCTCACCTATGGAAATGCTGTCGGCAAGAGATATTCGGGCAATTTACCTCTTTCAGTTTAAAAAGGGATTAAATGCAGCTGCAGCAACGCGAGAAATTAATCAGACGTTCGGTGAAACCACGTGTAATGAACGCACATTACGGCGATGGTTTAAAAATTTCAGCGAGGGAAATTTTGATTTGGAAAATGAACCTCGCGGATATGCGCGTAGCACCGTTAATGACGACGAGCTGCGTGTAGAAGTTAAAAGTAATCCGTCGACAACAGTGCGTAGCCTTGCAGAAACATTTCAAGTGTCCATTACCACCATTAGTTATCACCTTTCTTCGATTGGCAAAGTGAAGAAACTCGATCGATGGGTGCTGCACCAATTAATGGAAGCCAATAAGCCCCGTCGATTAGAGGTGGCTATCTCTTTGGCTAATCGACAGAAAGTTGAACCGTTTCTTCATCGAGTGGTAACGCGTGACGAAAAGTGGATACTTTATGATAATCGGAGACGGTCAGGACAATGGTTAGATCGAGGTGAAGCACCAAGACAGCATGCACGAGCATCACTTCACCCGGGAAAGATTATGGTGACTGTATGGTGGACCAGTAAGGATATTATTCACTATTCATTTTTGCAACCTGGTGAAACCATCACGGCAGCGTCCTATTGTGCCGAACTGGAAACTATGCATGGAAAATTGAGCCGCTCACTAGTCAATAGACATGGACCGATACTTCTTCATGATAATGCAAGGCCTCATGTTGCACGACAGACAATCCAAAAACTTTCGGAATTTGGTTACGAAATTCTCCCTCACCCACCTTATTCACCTGACCTTTCGCCAACTTATTTTAATTTTTTCCGAAGTTTAGACAATCACTTAAAAAATAGGGACTTCGCTGACCGGGAGTCTGTAATAGCAGTGTTTGAGCAATATGTGAGCCGTCAAAACCTAGATTTCTTTTCAAAGGGAATTTTTCAGCTTCCAGGCCGTTGGCAACAAACTATTGATGTAAATGGAGACTATTTTGCAGAACAAATACTTATATTTTTTTTAAATTTAGACTTTTTTTTATTCCTTACAAAATCGGACATTTCATATGTAACAACCTGATACAAATGACATTTTAACCATCAACCATTCATGGTATTCACCGGAGTTGCCACCCTGTGATATGTATCTATTCTCCAAACTACATTTGCCGATGAAAAGACAGCGTTATGCCGACGTCGAAGCCTTTAAAAAATCGTCGACAACGATCTTGAAGGACATCTCTAAAGATCAACTTAACAATTCATTCGACATGTTAATTGACCGTGCAAAACGTTGTATTCAACCCGAACGCGACTATTTTGAATAAAATAAATAAATTTTATCAAAATAGTAAGCTTTTGTCTTTATTTTAAAAAAGTTCGGTTCTCTCTCGGTTAATCGCGTAAAAGGTGGGATTCCTATACTTCTATTCTTTTAAAGGAGAAACATTCATGGTCCAGCTTTTGAGAATTTGTTATAATTTCCTTGTTCTAACACAATCTGTAAATTTGTTATAAGAGCAATTATATTTACACACAAATGCGTGTACCGCCTTGACTTATATCTCAGCTTTTTCAGTACCCGCCTTGGCTTATATCTCAGCTTTTTCAGTACCCGCCTTGGCTTATATCTCAGCTTTTTTAGTATTAATCTACAAATACTTCATCTATCACATATTTTTGAAATCGTAAACGATAACAAACGGCGAATATTGTCCTCGATTACGTCCGAATTAATCAAAATACCTAATTAAGTTTTTTGTTTCGTCGTATAAATTAAATAACACAGAACCCGTTTAAAAAACTCCGACCTTTCCCTATTTAAAATTGAAAATGTATTCCCCATTCTGTTGCCGTTACTCATTTCTTTTTTATCTTATTCCTGCGACACATAAAAGTTTATTAAAACAGTCGATTGCTTTTCTTTTCGTTACATGACATTCATCTCTTCCATGGCTTTGCTTTATTGAAATTTCTGGTCCCTTTTGTAACGAGCTATGTGTCACTAGATCTAGTTTTCTATTTTTAACTTCTTTTGTTTAATGTTCCTTTATGAGATAGTTTTTTTTTTTTGAATCATAGTCAGTTGTCATGGGTAATGGTACTTTTCCAGAATTGATTTAAAAAAAGCACGTCATCATTATTCTAGAACGCTTTTTCATTGTTAACAACGACATAACACTTGTGTAGAATGAAAAATTATTGTTTTCTGCTATTACATCGTTAATTAAATTCACAGAAATCAATTAAAAATTTCTGCGCTGGAGAAGGACTCGAATCTCTACCTACCGTTTACAAGACGGTTGCTCTATCAATTAAGCCACCAGGCAGTACAACTTCGAGTCCTTTAATACGCCATATTTTTCATTATGGAAACAGATCTAATATTTATTTTATAACTTGCAGTCAAGTTATTAAGATGTTAATAATTAAATATATTTTAAATAAATATTAGATCTGTTTGTGTGACTTGGTGCCGAGAGATGCTAAAAAAGTTTAGTAAGGGACAATCTCAGTATGTGAACAACATCGTGACAGGTGGCAAGATTTGGCTATACCATTACGATGTGAAGATCAAAGCTCAAAACAAAGTTTCGGTCTTTGATGATGAGGACACACCCGTAGTTGTTAGAAAATCCCGATCTGTAAAGAACAAAATGATAGCTGTATTTTTCAAATCGAGTGGAATTGTGGAACGCGGAGTTTTGGACACACAGAAGGCAGTCTCAGCTAAGTGGTATACATATATTTTGGGCAGGTATAACAGTACCTGCCTAAAATCATTGCATCTATGAAGAACCTGCGACCAAATTCAAGATGGTTCCTCCATCATGATAATGCTCCAGCTCACCGCGCCAAAGCCTGCACCCAATATTTGACCACGACAGAATTGAAACTTCTCGACCACCCTCTCTACAGTCCAGATCTTGCTCCCTGCGACTTTTCACTGTTCCCGCATTTGAAAATGAAGCTAAAAGGGAGGCGGTTTCCAGTGATGAGGACCTTCTGCGAGCTTGGAATAACGAGTGTGCTTTACTACCTAGTGAAACTTGTCAGAACTGGAACGTTTTGAACTTGGTGGCTATGTTAATAAACAAAATTGCCGTATCTGGGATGAGGAAAATCCACGAATATTTCATTAGAAACTTCTGCATCCTAAACGAGTTACTGTTTGGTGTGCATTATGGTCAGATGGTGTAATTGGATCTTACTTCTTTGAAAATGCTGCTGGTGAAGTTGTAACTGTCAATGGTGATCGATATCGTCGGATAATAACCGAATTTTTGTAGCCTGAATGAATGAATATTGATCCACAATTAATTCCTGCTTTGGAAGATGAAATTATTCGTGTCATTGGTGAGATAGAGCCTCAGTTATGTCAAAATGTCATTGAAAATTTTAATAAAAGAGTGGACGTCTGTGGAACTGCAAGAGGATGCCATTTGGCAGATATTATTTTTTTGCATATAAATGTCATAACTGATACTTCAATTAGCAATAAAAAGTTTTTGAAAGTGAATGCAAATTATGTTGTTTATTTATTCTTTAAAAAAAACGCGAAATTTGAAACACCCTTTACTTTTCACCAAACTAAAGACAATCTTAAATTTTTGAGGATATAAATGTTTTATTTTACAAGTAAGACGCGTCGGTTTCAATGAATAACCCTGTATATGTAACAGCAATTTTAAATCGTTGAGGAATGCTCAACATAGTCACGCACACATATATTAGATTTACGCCATAAATAAATATTATTCTAACTGATGGAATCTAATAATAAGCTATTAAGAACGCTATTTCAATGATAAAGTCGTACATTTCTTATTATTAACTAGAAATATGCTCATATCTCGTGATACATACATATATGCATATAACCACGTATATATATATATATATATATATATATATATATATATATATATGTATTTATGCACCGTAACTGCATAAACATCAATACCTACAAACATACTTCTTTCAATAAACAGCGAAATTTTGGCTGGATTCTTTTTAATTCAATCAAATCAAGACTGGGGCGTATCGATTTCAAGCAGCGCTGAACGCTCGTATAAGATATATTTAAATTAGATAGAATCCTAAAACTGTAATGGCATTGACTTAAATTTAGACCTTACTCAACGGACTAGAATAAAACCGGTGTATGCAGAATTTAATTGATTGCACTGGTTTCGCTATTTTGGTCTGTGTTTGCACCATCTACAAATTATCAAATATGCAGAAGATGGTATTGCGTGCGCGTAATAATTAATACAGAAGAAGAATGCGTGAATGGGCGGTGTGTTTTCGTAAGAGAGTTTTTAAACAGAAGCCACGAGTTAAGAGAATTATGAATGTAATTTTCAATCGCTACTGAAACAAAAACTAAAGAAACAAGTTCGATGGATTTATTTGTTGCTAATTATATCTCTACTCTTTTTTATTAGGAGTTTAATTTATGTTAACGATGTTCCAGGGCAGGACCCTCCGTTTTTTCAAGTTAACAACAATAGTTTATATATACACTCCGCGCAACATGAATAGGACCAACTGCATATATGACATTTGTAGTTGGTATAAACATGGTAGCGCGCTGGAATTGTTATTTTCGAAAATAAGAGGGTTGATAAAAAGATGTATGTAGGTACCAAATATAATTTTTGTAAAAGTCAGTGCAAATGCACGTTACTAATGACAATAAGTAGAGTAATTAAACGCCACTTGAATACGACCAATCTACAAAATAAAAGATTCGTTTGCAATAACAAAATACTTTATTGTTCAATAATGAGTACTTTTGTCATTATTTCTTATAATCTCAAATAGTCGGGATGGAATGGAATTATACAGGGTTCTCAAGTAGTCAACGGGAAGTTCCGCCCAACTTCGTTTCAGCGCCTGCTCTAGTTCGTCAGCGCAACTGAATTGGGTAGCATTGGAGTACAATTTACGCGACAACCATCCCCAAACATTTTCTATGATGTTCAGGTCGGGGGAGAGCGATGGCCAATCGAGAACCTCCACGCCTTGTTCTTGAAACCAGTGAATACTGGTATTATCCTGTTGGAAAATAAATGGCCCACCTGCCATAACGTTGGAAAATTTGTCTTTCACCTGTTGCAGCAGCTGGACGTACTTTTCCGAATTCTGTCTGCCCTTCACTATTACTAAATCAACAGGTCCGTTATAGGAAACAGCTCACCATACCATGACTGAACCAACATCGGCTCGCCTTCGTGACTGAATCACTTCATCTTTACGTAAATCGTGGAAATAATAAGAAAACCCATCCGGGCCATCTAAATTAAACTTCTTCTCGTCACTGAAAATAACAGTTTGCCATTCTCTTGTCTACCCCATTTTTGCTTGAGCAAACTGAAGACGTGCAGTGCGCTGAAATTCCCTTAAAGGAGGCCGTCGTTTAATTTTCAAACGTTTTAAATGCGGACAGGTCTCCAGTAACTTCTGTACAGTTCTTACCGATGCATTCGTTCCAACGTTATTCGCGATTTGTCTTGCCGTTAATGCCGAATTCGATGCTTCGCGTAATATGGCTCGACGTTCTCTCTTAGTTGTAACGGATGTTGTTCGCCCTTTAAAACGTTTTCCATAATTCTCGGGATCCCTAATAAAATTGTTCACAACCTGGTGTGATCGACTTATTTCCTTTGCAGTAGCCCTTGAGGAATACCCTTCTTGATGGAACGCTTTAACTTTTCCAATTTCTTCCATACTTAAGCACTTCTGTCGTCCCATCGTTGCACAATATCCTTAATTACAGATGTTTGTTTATCCGGATACACGTTGTAACTCGACACTCATCCGGTAGCTTACTATTAAATACTGGTCGTATCCAACCGGCGCGGTGCATTTTATATGTATGTGGTACTTACGTCACCCAATGCATAACGTTAGGCACTATTGCGCAATAATGCGTATTATTTGCCATATCATACCATTACAAACTTGCATTGTATTTTTAGTAAATGAATTGTTTTTCAAACTACCGAAAGCTTGCAACAAGTCGGGTGGTCCTATTCATGTTGCGCGGAGTGTACACTATCGCTCATAAGTACTTGGTCACCCTTGTTTCATTACAGTTTCTATAGAAAAGTTGTAATTATAATATTTATTTCTGTAGTAAGAAATAGTTTCATAGTAAACATTAAAATCTATAAAACTTATTCAAAAACAATTATGCGATTACCCTATTATTCACAATGAATGATAATGCCCTAATAAAACTCTAGGTAGAATAATTGTACTTAAGTGATTATGTCTCACAATTCTTGAAAATTTTCGATTGATATGATTTTAAGGTAGAGTCTTATTGTAAACTATTAAGTATTTATATAAGGTTTTCCAATAGGGATGATATGATTTTGAAGTGGCATTTCGGCCATTTGTAATATGTCATTATCTGTCATTTGTTTTCCATTGTATTCAGTAGTGTTTACAATTTCATCATGGAGAGATATACGCAAGAACAACGTTTACAAATTATTCAGTTTTATTATCAAAATAATCGTTCTCCAATTGCAACTTTTCGTGCGGTTTTGCCATTTTATCGTCGTAATAATCGTCCAAGTGTGCTCGCTATTCGTCGAATTGTTAAAAATTTTGAGGTTACATTTTCTTTACATAATTTTCAAGTGCCAATAAGACAAAGAACCGCTCGAAGTAATGCAAATATTGCTGCCGTTCAGGCAAGTGTTACTGAAGACCGTAATTTGTCGATTCCAAGACGTTCTCAACAATTGCGACTGTCTCAAACCAAAACCTGGCGGATTTTGAGAATGGATTTCGGTTTGCATCCCTGTAAAATTGTTCTCACTCAAGAACTGAAGCCATTAGACCACCGTAAACGTCGTGAATTTGCCGATTTTGCCTTGGAACAACTTGAAAACGATAACGATTTTTTTAAGAAAATCATCTTCTCTGATGAGGCTCACTTTCATCTGGATGGTGTGGTAAATAAACAAAACTGTCGATTCTGGTGCGAAGAAAATCCACAGATTATTTATGAAGAACCATTACATTCACCTAAATTGACAGTTTGGTGTGGTTTTTGGTATGGTGGAATCATCGGTCCGTACTTCTTTCAAAATGAAGCTGGTAACACCGTTACTGTCAATGGAGAGCGGTATAGATTGATGATAACCAACTTTTTATGGCCGACATTGAAAGAAGTTGATCTTGACAACATTTGGTTCCAACAAGACGGGGCTACGTGCCACACAGTAAATGCAACAATAGAATTATTGCGAGAAAAGTTTGGAGATTCGATTATTTCAAGAAATTGTGATAAATGAATGGCCTCCAAGAAGTTGTGATTTAACACCATTTCTTGTGGGATTATTTGAAGTCATTGGTCTATCGAAATAAACCAGACTCTCTACAAGCTTTACAAGTCAATATTGAACGTGCCATTCATGACATACGACTAGATTTAGTGGAAAAAGTGCTCGAAAATTGGGCTCGTCGAATTCGTTCCTGCAGAAGAAGTCGTGGAGGCCATTTGAATGACGTTTTATTTAGAACTTAATTGTATCGATTGTACTTCACATTAAATAAAAAACTTTTGAATTTTCTTAACAATAAGTGGGTTTTTTTTTAAAGAAATCATATCACTGTTATTGGAAAACCTGTTACTTGGGTATTTTGGAAAAATTGCAGTTAGTTTTTGTAAGGTGCTCATAGTAATAACATCGTGTGTTTCGAAGAAGTTCAATCGGTTAGGAATGCCTAAACGGAAAGAATTGAGTGTAGAAACACGATCGCTTATAATCGCATACCATAAAAGTAGCAAAAGCAACCGCGATATTACCACAGGACTTAAATCAGTCCACCGTGGGTTATATCATCAAAAAGCACCGCGAATGTGTAAGTGTGTTGAGCAGAACTCGAAAAGGCAGACCAAGGGCAACAACCTCAGCAGAAAAAGATCTTGCAATGGTGGTAACAAGCAAGAGAAATTGACGAGAAACAGCCCCAGAAATCACAGCAAAAATGAATGCTGTTCGTCGAAAACTCATAATTGTTTCCACAGTTAAGCGGCAAGATCATGTGATTTACACAGTTAGACTATCTTCTTTGGCGTTATGTGAAAAGTCAGGTTTATAAAAACAAACCACAATCAATTCCTGCTTTGAAAAATGAAATTATTCGTGTCATTGGTGAGATAGAGCCTCAATTATGTCGAAATGTCATTGAAAATTTTAACAAAAGAGTGGACGTCTGTGGAGTTGCAAGAGGAGGCCATCTGGCAGATATTATTTTTCGCAAATAAATGTCATAACTGATACTTCAATTACCAATAAAAAGTTTTTGAAAGTGAATGCAAATTATGTGTTTTATTTATTCTTTAAAAAAAACGCGAAATTTGAAACACCCTTTAAAATGAGATAAGGAAATAATTCTGACAGCTGCGATTGAGATTGTAGAAACTATGTTTGGAATAATTTTATCGTACAACAGCTATCCATAACTCTATCAAATAATACAGTCGTTCGACAAATTGATTATATAGCTGAAGATGTAGAGCATCAGCTTTTTGGTAAGTTGTGTGACAAATTGTTTTCACTTCAGCTTAATGAAAAAACAGATAGCAATGAAGATGCTCGTTTAATTGTCCGTGTTCGATTTTGTGATGTTATTTCGGCAGTAGAAGAACCACTTTTCTGCAAGCCAATAGAATTCAGAGCATCTTAAATGATTTTGTAAATGAAGCTAACATAGAGTGTAAAAATTTTAATTTCGCCACTCGTATACAAGAACGTCTCAACAGTAATGAACACCATTCTCAAATAGTAATGTACCAGTAAAGTATGAAAGTAATAAATTTTGAAATTGCTTCAAAAATAAATACGTAAGAAACTTTCAGACACGATACTTTTTCGCCGGACCCTGTATATAGAGAATAAAAAAAAATGAAAATTTAATAAGTAAAAAATAAAGAAATAATAAAATTGCTTGACTTTATTTTGCTTAATACAAAACAAATAGCGTAAACAAGACAATCAGAATAATTCTATTTATCAAAATTAAAACTAAAAATTTTACTAGCATTTTAATGCAGGCGTAACATTCATTCCCCTAATGCTTTCTGTTCAACTCTCATTTATAACTAAAAAGGAAAAATGGGAAGAGCTAATCAATCTTTCCATTTAAGAAAACACCGACACAGAAATATTCAAAATTACTCGGAGATCGATGATTAAATCCGGGGTTTATTATTGTTAGTTGCCGTGTGTAATCGACCTTCCCTTGAATTAGTGGTTTACGCCACCGAATTCATTAAACCTGTGCAATATTTAACACAGTATGCCTTTTAAGACCCAAAAGACCTGATCAATAATTGTCATATGTATTCACCATCCACTCTTTCAATTATTATACTCACGTTTCGCATTAAATATTTGGTTATGATATTTTTTAAATACGAGGATAGTTTGACAAGTAGTGAGAACGGCACATAGGTGGCGCTCTAATTGGTAAAACAAATGCACTGTAATTTAGGTTGCCTATATATATGTTTACATTCCGATATTTAGATAAATCGGTTGATCAGTTTATTTTTGACAGCTGATTGGAAAAGAAGCAACACGTCGTTTTGTTAAAATGGAAAAAGCAGAGTATCGTGCGGTGATTAAATACTTCGTAATTAAGGGAATGAAAGCTACCGAAGTAAAGGATGAGTTACGGGAAACATTAGGTGAATCTGCTCCATCATCCGCCACAATAAGTAGATGGGTAAATGAATTTAAACGTGGTAGAACAAGCTGTGTTGATGAAGCTCGCTCTGGAGCACCCAAAATCGTGACTTATAAGGAAATGATTATAAAAATCCATAATATTATTACGCAAGATCGACGACTCAAAGTGAGAGAGATAGCAGACATGGCAAACATTTCAACAGAACGCGTACACCACATTTTAACGAAAGAATTAGGCAAGCTTTCGGCAAGATGGGTGCCGCGATTGCTTACGACTGATCAAAAGTTCACTCGTTTGCGTATTTCCAATGAGTGTTTGTACCTTTATAAGCGGAATCCAGTTGATTTTTGTAGGCGATTTGTTACTTGCGATGAAACTTGGATACACTACAGTATACCCGAAAGTAAACAACAGTCGAAACAATGGTTAGAACGTGGTTCTGCACCTCCAATGGAAGCGAAAACCCCTTTATCGGCAAACAAGGTGATGGCATCAATTTTTTGGGATTCAAAGGGCATTTTGCTCATTGATTACCTTCAGAAAGGTGCCACAATAAACCGACAACATTATGCATAACTTGTACAAAAATTAAATGTTGAGAGTCGTGCTAAACGGCCAGGAATGGCAAAGAAAAAGATTCTGTTTCACCAAGACAACCCTCCCTCGCATACCAGCACATTTGCCATGTCCAAAATCCACGTGTTGCATTTCCAATTAGTACCGCATGCGCCTTATTCACCGGATCTAGCCCCTTCCGACTTCCATCTTTTTCCAAAATTGAAAACGGCACTAGGTGGAAAGAAATTTTCGCCTACCGGCAAGCTTATCATTTTCGTAAATGAGTATTTTGCAAGCCTTCCGGAATCGCATTTTAGAGATGGCATAAGGGCATTGCAGCACCGTTGGAATAAATGTATTGCTCTTTTAGAAGAATATATTGAAAAATAAAAATTATTTTGTATTTGAAAAATTCGTTTTTCTTTTCCATTCTCACTACTTGTCAAACTACCCTCGTAATTTTGGAAAAACTTAGTATTGTCTTAAGCAATTTTTGCCATTATAAATCCAAACAATAATAAACAAGTTACAGTTGTATAATATATCATTTCTTCTGATTTAGTCGTAGGATATTTATTGATTAAAAAAGATTATGCGATTATTTTTTCAGTTGTTCTTATAGATCAAATTTCAAGAACTCGAAATATATGAACCGCTTTTCAAATTGAAATATCTAAACGGAGGACGTATCCATATACGCCAACGATATTTACAAAATACGAACACTGCACAAACTTTATTTACTAATTTCTCTTTCCAGAGCATTTCCAAGTTAAAAATCAATTCATAATATATTGATAAAAATATCTGGGCTTTAGAAGTTCATAATGCGGAAAACAGAAGGCAAGGGGTCTTTGCCAAAATCTATTTATGGCTCACATTTACAGAGTCTAGCTTACTCAAGTTGTTACATATTCTTTGTCCCAAATTTCAACGTTTCAGGAATACGGATTACGTATTCCTACTCTAAAATATCTCAACTACTATCCTCGCTATTCACTAGACAATTAGACGTAAATATGATCGTTTATTGACAACGCGATTAAGAAACGCGTTTATTTCGTGTGTATTTTTAGGATGTTTCGGTTGTTGTTTTGTTATGGTGATTGGGAGAGAATTATTAAGTTTATAAAACTTTACAGCATCATTTTTATAAATATCTACACATCCGCGTTGAACAGTCAAAATAAATGTTCTATTTTCCACATACAAATTTATTATGGAAAATAATCAATTCGCGTTGAATTAAATTCATCGGGAATAATTAAAATGCATGTTTTTGTTTACTTTTTACTTTGTTTTATTACAAATACCGAAGCCATTTCAAATACGCATTGATTAAAGCTTTTATACGAGGGTAGCTCTTTATATTTCGGGAATAGCAAGCGAAAATAGTTTGAATGCTTTTCAAAATATTCTCCTTGAAAATCAATGCACTTTTGCAATCGAAGAGCATTGCTGCCACTGTGAAAGCGATATCTCCAAAATATGAGTTTCGAATGCCTCAACTGCCTCTTCCGGCGTAGAAAACCGTTGACCACGAAGTGTATTCTTCACGTGTGGGAACAAAAAGAAATCACAGGGTGCTAGATCAGGACTGTACGGCGGATGGCTCATCAATTCAATGTTTTGCCCGGTCAAATATTCAATTGTTCGAACCAACCTGTGAGAGGCATTATCATGGTGGAGAATAATCTGTCGTTTTCGGTTTGTTTTCCTTATTTCTTCAAAAACTTTTTGGCAAACAAATAGTTATGTACCATTCGGAATTGACCATTCTACAACTCTCTAAAGGCACAGTTGCAACGTAACCGGTTTTTCCGAAAAAACAGGCGACCACTTGTTTTGATGTGCTTCGAGCACGAACTACTTTTGTTGGTTTTGACTCATCTTGGAATACCCACACAATCGACTGCTTTTTACTATGGGGCTAATACGTATAGATCCACGATTCATCACCTGTCACGACTTTATAAATGTTCTTTGAAACACCGCCGTTGTATTTTTTGTGCATTTCGTGCCACTAATCGACGCGAGTCCTTTTTTGAGCGCTTGTCAAATTATCCAACGTGAGCATAGCTTCTTAACGGCTAAATGTTCATGCAGGATCTTATGCACGCTGGTGTTACTAATACATAGAGATGCCTCGATCTCGCGGTATGTCACATGACGGTCTTGCATTACCAATTCAGACACTGCATTAACGTTTTCCGACACAACAACATTTGTGGGACGACCTTCACGAAATTCGTCGTCCATCAGTGTACATTTTGGTTCTCAACGGTACAGATCGTGTACGGAGTTTGTTTTCGTATGGGTATTTTTCGCCGTGGTTTACCAGGTGCGACACTTTGCAATTATCTACTGATGATGACAACTTAGTTGTCGAAATGCGTATACAGAATTACGAAAGTTAATGTGAAAAGGGGTTATATATCAACCTTAGTGATTAAGTTAGTCAACCACAGGCTCCATCAAATTCAACTTCAAATACACTTGTTACATCAAATTAAACGTTTCAGTAAACGATTTACCTAGTTTAAAACAGAACTTGATATTTGCTTTCTTCAAAATTCATTTTTCGACCAATGCCAAATACACACTGTTACTTTACGCATATTTTTTTTAATAGATGGCGCCACTAAGAATTACTGTTTTAAAAAAGTTCGATTTTCTCTGCGACAGACTATGTATTAGATTCCCAAATCAATTTTGTCACGCTTTTTTTGGAATTGTAAATACAACCTGACCTGGCGGCTGCATTACAAAGTTTGCGCATATTTAAATACGCGAGCGAATAATTTTTAATCTCGCTAATGAAATTTCATAGAAACAATTTAACGATCGGTATTTAATGTCTATTTTCTGAGAAACAATAACATGACGAGATTTCCCGTCAGGCGTAGCAATAAAAGTAAGTTATATTTAAAGAAATTGGAGATTATCCAATAAATATATTCTTCTTGATTGCCCTGCATATTTTACGCGAGTTAATTTGATTCCATCAAAGTAAATACACAAGGATATATCAAAATTAAAGCCGCATTACGTTGTAAAATCTCGCTGCAAGAATTTTTTTATCATGCATAAGTCAAGAGGGGTATAATTTCATATTTGCCAGGCGCATTTATATTTTATGACCGTCGGTTGATATACTAATTTAATTATAACACATTTCCAACTTTAATTCGATGTACTTTTACATTCAGAGGGCAGTATATATTTTCCTTTGCTGTCATATGAACACAGACTTTTCGTAAGATGACTGTGAAATATTATTTTTGCAGCAGGTGTTAATTTTACTTTATGCCGACATTATTTATTACAAACTCCAAGACCAAACTTCACTTATAAAATTAATATTTTACGAAGTCGTTTATTAAGGCCCATGCATTGTTCTTTCAGCACGCTCTCTCTTTCTTTATATACAAGACTAATTACATCACAGTTATAACTTTTTATTACCCCACAACGGTAGCATCGTCATCACGTTTTTACGGTCACTATCCATTTATAGAATTGTCCCGATGCCCACATCTAGCAATATTAATGAAAAAAGGAGAAAAAAACGATAATTTCGTCGGGGTCTGGTTAATTGTCGGAGCATCTGGAGATGTGCGATTGCAGAGACTGTTAAAAAATAAATATCGAAAAAATTATTATTGAAATAAGGAATCTTACAGCCAATAGGAATACGGAAAATGAAAACTGCGAAACACGAATTTCGTGACCTAGTTCTTCCATTTGTTTCTGACTCTAGTTTTTGTCTATCACGTCAACTTTTTACGCTACAAGATACCCTCTCTTTGAGCCAAAAGTCATACAAAGTGTGCATAAAAAGGAAAATAAAGGAAAAAATTACCAACTATACTGTTCACAGAGAATAATTTTATTTATGCAAAGGCTATATGTAGTTTCTGTTTTTATGTTTATGATAATTTATATAAAAAAATATTAGTTTGAAAGATAAAAATAATCAAAAAGATACTTTCTAGTTCATTTTACGCTCAAATTTTTACTCTTTATCTAAGTGTCGCGAATTCGTGCTCCACTCCACTGTATAATATCTCACTTCATATGTGATATGACAATCTAATTTAATATTTTAAATTGAATAAATTGTAAATTTGTAGACTTCTTGATATTTCTATCTCGAACATATATATAAACATAATAACAGAATTAATAACAACCTCAAAGAACTATTTAGGATTTTCATTAACAATGGTTATCCTAAGCATATCTTAAAAATTTTAATATACAATACCAACTTTTACGACGGACCTACTGCGGATGAGATGCCCTTGTTTGTATATCGAAAGTTGCCTTATGTGTCGGGTCTCACGGAAAAGATTATTAAGGTGTTTAAATATTTTAGACATTTAAAGATTGCCAAATATATCACTAATTTGCATTAACTATGAACAAAAACAAAGGATAAGACGCCGATCCTATTCAACATCAATAGTGTCTACAAGATCAATTGTGTAGATTGGGCAGAGTTCGCAGTGGCTTAAACAGCGACTAACTGGAAGTGATTGCCGGGTGGGCAAGAATTCATGTACACTAGCACGGCACTGCATCGATGACTCACATACGTTTGACTTTGAAGGAGTTAAGATTCTGGAAACCGAAAGCAATTATGTGAAGAGACTATTTTTGGAGATGTATCACATTAACGAGCACAGAGAAAGTGTCAATTACAGGTCTGATGACAGATTACACGTAATTTACTGCGACATATTAAGGATACTACACCACTAATGATCGAATCAAGGTTTTTATTTTGTGATTGATTTTTGATTAACCCCGGTATAGTTTTGGTCTTTTTTCTGGTGGAGATGTTTGCGTGCTATTGACTTTGGTTTGTCTTATATTTTATGCATACGTTTTTAATTCACGTTCTGTTTTTTATCGTTCTCGCTTTTTATAATTCTGTATAATTTGACGGACGGACAAACTAGGTTAAACTAATTTTGCTGAGTTGAGTTTTATTTTATTTTACGATGTATTTTAAAATTAAAATTAAGAGTCGGGTGCTTCTGGGTTTCCGGGCTGGACCCGCGTCACTTGTATATCTGCCGACGTTTCGTACCCATTTGTATGGGACATCTTCAGGGCTGAACTACTGCACTGAAACTGAAGATGTCCCATACAAATGGGTACGAAACGTCGGCAGATATACTAGTGACGCGGTTCCAGCCCGGAAACCCAGAAGCAGATAAAATTAAGAGTTATTTATACAATTATTTTGAATCAGCCGGTGTATGACTCCTTTTAGTTTGTAAGTATTAATAATTGAATTGTAATTGGCACTACTGTTGGTGTCCATTTGTAGCACACTCCTGCGGAAGCTGCAAAGGTTTTGGCAGCGTAATGTAGAGTATTGAAAACTAAAGTTGTTTGAGTCTTTATTCAATAGACCGATACACCTGATAATAGTTACGTTTAAGATATTAAGAGTACGGTCGATTATACAGTCCTTTACATATATATGTATATACCGGAAAGTTCTGTCAGTTTTTAGAATAAAACAAAATAAATAAATTTTTCTTACTTGAAATAAACTTTATTGAATAACATACATTTTATCATTATTTATGACTTTTTGCCAGTGTGACGGCTATTCGTATATCCCATTTTTAAAGAATGCCTTATCCCGAGAGGCGAAAAATTGAACCAATGCTTGTCTGATATCTTCTTCGTTTTTGAATTTTTTGCCCTGCCAAAAAAATTTGTAAGGGCAGAAACAAGTGATAATCGGAGAGTGCTATGTCTGGGGAATATGGTGGATGCAACAAAATTTCGCAGTCCAGCTCTGCGAGTTTCTGACGAGTCCCCAAAGCAGTAGTATGTGGCTTAGAATTATCATGAAGCAGTGTGATGTCCTTTCTATTGAACATCGCCGACCTCTCTAAGTGCTGTTTTTAATTATCCAATTACTGACAGTATTGGTCCTCGAATATCCCATCATATACACAACATTTTGTTACTCAGACTCTACTTCGGTTTAGAGGCGAAGGGGGCAGGTTTTCTGGATTCCCTACGACGGTAGCTTGCAGCTTTTTTCGTAAAAGCCACAGCTTGTAAGAAAAAACAGACACTCCTATTCCAGCCATGAACGAGACTACACACATTGTTTCCACGAGCTCGTACAGTTAAGTTTTACTCACACATGCAGTGTCCACGTGTTTATTTTGCGATCCCAAATATACATAGCATCCTGGTCCAAGATATATATAGTACCCCGCTCTGTCTGCTTTAGTTTACTTTCGAACTTTAATTGTAGAGGACACTGTTAGTTAGCAGTGCCGTGATGATGGTTGACATAAAAATCGAGCAGCGAATTAACCTGAAATTCCTTGCCAAATTAAGAAAACCGCCAACAGAATATTTACAAGTGTTAAAGGAGGTGTTTTGTGACAATTTTATGTCGCGTTCGCGAGTTCTTGAAAGGCACAAGCGATTTTCTAACGGTTGGGAAGACATCGAAGATTATAAACATCCTGGTCGACCTGTGACTACAAAGAACTGAAGGAAACATTCTGAAAATTAACGAAATTGTGCGGAAAGACCGACGCCTAAGTATTCAGATGATTACGAATAGGGTAAACATTAACAAAAAAAAACGGTAAGGTACATTTTGCATGATGAATTAAACATGACAAAAGTTTGTGCAAAAATGGTGCCGAAAAACCTCACATAGGAACAAAAAGACAATCGGATGAACATTTGCTCTGACATCATGGAACAACTCACGAAAGAACCAGACTTGCTCACAAAAATTATCATACGTTATTAAACTTGGATTTTACAATAAGGCCCTGAAACAAAGCGTCAATGGATGCATTGGAAGGCCGCTGATTCATCAAAACAGACTACGAATGAGAAAGTCGAAATTGAAGGCAATGCTGATCGTTTTCTTCGATATCAAAGGTATTATCATGATTGACTGAGTGCCCGAGGATCAAACCGTTAATCAGAAATACTACAAAGAAGTCCAAATCAAACTGAGGGAAAGAGCAATGAAGAAAAGACTGGATTTGTGGAAGAACAACTAGTGGATTTTGCACCAGGACAACGCGCCAGCTCACAATGCCCTATCTGTGAAGCAATTTTTAGCGGGCAAGCGCATTGCTGTCCTTGATCATCCTTCATATTCGCCAGATCTTGTACCATGTGACTTCTACTTGTTCCCAAAAGTGAAAAGTGCATGAAAGGAAACACATTTTCCGTCTGTTTAACATGTAAAACCAAAATGACAGAGTTGTTGAAGAGACTGACAACTGATGAACTATAACATTGTTTTGAACAATGGAAGACACGTATAGACGGTGTATAGATAACGGAGGAGTATGTTGAAAGGGATAGAAATTAAATATACGTAAGTGTATTTGCAATAAATAACATTCCTCACACTAGCCTCGTTATTTAATTGCCACAGCTCGTAATGGTATGAATGTTTTGAAACGAATACTTTTTATTAACTCAAAATATCAGTCTCGCGATTAATTCGTCAAATAACTTATGACAAAATTAGGCATAACAATATGTACGCATGTGTTGGTGCTAGATTAGAATCCTCCTTTTTATTCCGCTATTATTATAAAAACAATTTAAACCTTATTGAAAAATTCAGGGCAGAACGGGGCTTGTATTACATACGATTTTTTCATGTTATTGAAAATTATATTATAGTAAAATTTTAATAAAAAAACTAACCGAGGACCCAGACTTGGTGGCATGCGCCTTTATAGCGCGGCGGAAGGAAAACGGGTCACATTCAATATACGCTTCCCACATAGTCGTAAATGTTTGTATAAAAATATCTCGCACAATAAACTTCGTACTTGTATACTTATTGTAATATTGTTACTGTATATTTATATTATTGATATCGACGCCATAATAAATGATTTTTTGCAATTTCGTCAAACACCACAGCTACCACCATCGACTAGGTTACAATGCATTATTAGATTTCTACTTGACAGAGAATGTAATATTTTCCGTCAAATTTACTTCTGCTTAAATTACAACTTTTTATTACGTTCATTTTTTATATTGTAGTAAATCACGGATATAAACACATGAGCACAGAAAGAAATTTAAAAGTACGGAGCTTTTAAGAGAACTAAATGAAAGATAAGGAACATACGAGGGTGGTTCCATACGCACCCGGCCTGACCTAGAAATGGCGGTAGTTGTTTAAAAATATCACTGTATATCACTGTTTCAAGTTTGAAGACACCATGTTGTTTAGTATTTGTTTGGCAGCCATCAATAGTGAACGTTTTCAGGGAATTTGTAAAAATGGAGAAAATTGGTCATCGTTATGTGACACAATACTTTTATTTGAAAGGCCTCAGCCTCACCGATATAAAAGCTGAACTGGATTCTACTCTGGATCAGTCTGTTGCTTCGTTTACAACAGTGAAATATTGGGTAGCAGAGTTTAAACGAGGCCGTACGAGCTGCCAAAGACGAGCATCGCAGTGGTCGACCGAATGAGGTGGCGACTCCAGAAATGGTGAAGAAAATCCATAAAGCGGTACTGGATGATCGTCGACTGAAAGTGCGCGAGCTAGCAGACATAGTAGGCATTTCAAAAAGAGCGGCACATCGCATATTGTCTGAAAATTTGGACATGAGAAAGCTGTGTGCAAGATGGGTGCAGTATTTGCTCACACTCAAGCAAAAACGGTGTCGTAAAAATATTTCACTTGAGTGTTCAGCGAAGTTTCACAGCAACAAAGCAGAATTTTTGCGCCGTTTCATAACCATGGGTGAAACATGGGTCCATTACGTCACACCCGAAACAAAAGAACAATCACAGCAATGGACTCAAAAGGGAGAACGCCCCCAAAGAAAATGAAGACCACTTCATCTGCAGGCAAGGTAATGGCACCGATTTTTTGAGATGCGCGTGGGATAATTTTCATTAACTCTCTTGAAAAAGGAAAAACCATCAACGGCGAGTATTATGCGAACTTATTGCAACGTTTGAGTGAAGAAATCAAGCAAAAACGGTCACATTTGACCAAGAAGAAAGTGTTGTTTCATCAAGATAATGCACCAAATTCGTTATTGCAATGGCGAAAATTAATGAATTAAAGTTTAAATTGCTACCTCGTGCACCCAATTCGCCAGATTTAGCCCCCTCGGATTATTTTCTGTTCCCAAACTTGAAAAAATGGCTCAGTGGTCAAAGATTTTCCAACGATGAAGACGTTGTCGGCAGTTAATGGCTATTTTGAGGAGCAAGGCAGTTCTTATTACATACATATATGCACAGACATGTGGTATCCCGTATTGTCTTATCTATCGGGAAGTGTTGCCGTAATTTTCCAGGTACGACACGGTTTAATTATCCGCTGATAACGACAACTTGTCGAAATACGTCTACAGAAAAGGGTTATATATCAACCTTATATGATTAAGTCAATTAACCACAGGCTCCGCAAAATTACCTTCTAATGAGTTGGTTCCCATTGCAAAAGTCCCACAGGGTGCTCATCTAAGTCCAGTTTTATTTATATTTTTCATTAATGACCTCTTAGCTTTTAGCTTTTTTCGACGATATAAAAATCTGTTCAGAAATTTGTACTATTGACGATGTTCGAAGTTTGAAGAGAAATCTCCCACGGAATAACTCCACACAATCTTCATCGCTAAAAACCAAACACACGCTGGTGTATGTTTAGTATTTAGTGAAGAAAGTTATATGGAATTATTCCGTGCGGGTTTTAGCGCAGATCCGGTTACAGCACTGTGATTAATTATCTACTGAAAATGACAAATTAGTTGTCGAAATACGTATGCAGAATGAGAACGTAGACGTGGTTAGGGGTTTTATTCACCTCGTTTTAATTAATTTAGTTAACCACAGTCTTCAATAAAATTTACCTGCCTAGTGGACAATAGAGACATATTATTATTATTACTATTATTAGGTGCGCAACTAAGTTCTCACTGTTTTTTTTTTTGATAAAATGCAACTTTATTGTGAAAAAATTTTTACAAATGAATCATTCAAAATATTGCCCATCGCTAGCGACAACTTTTTCTCATCTTTCTGGCAGAGCTCGAATACCGTCACGGTAGAAGTGTTCGTCTTTTGAGGCTATCTACGAATCAAGCCATTTTGAGAAGTCTTCATATGAGCGGAACTGCTAATTAGCCAGACCATGTGCCGTCGCACGGAACAAGCAATAATCGGACAGCGCAATATCTGGGGAATATGGCGGGTGGGGTAGAACCTCCCATTTGAGCGCTTCTAAGTAGGTTTTAACGGGTTTGGCACCGTGATGCTGAGCGTTGTCATGCTGTAGAATCACTTTTTCGTGCCTCTGCTCGTATTGTGTCCGCTTTTCGCGCAGTGCTCGGCTCAATCGCTTCAATTGAGTTCGATACCGTTCCCCAGTGATGGTTTCAACAGCTCATAATAAATAACACCGCCCTGGTCCCACCAAATGCACAGCAAAACCTTCGCAGCGTGAATATTCGGGCGAACCGAGGACGTAGAAGCATGACCGGGCAATCCCCATGATTTTGTTCTCTTTGGGTTGCTGTAATGAATCCATTTTTCATCACCCGTAACGATGCGATGAAGAATACCCTTCCTTTTTTGCCGCTGGAGCAATTGTTCACAGGCGAAAAAACGACGCTCAACGTCTCTTGGCTTCAAATCATAAGGAACCCAAGTTCCTTGTTTCTGAATCATTCCCAACGCAAGCAATCGCTGGGAAATTGCTTGGCAGGTAACTCCTAATGCTGAAGCAAGCTCTTTTTGCGTTTGGCACGGATCCTCATCGAGCAATGCCTCCAATTCAGCGTCTTGGAAAGTTTTTGGTCTTCCTTCACGCGAACGGTCGTCAACATCGAAATCACCGTCTTTGAAGGAACGAAACCAATCACGGCACGTTGTTTCATTTAGAGCAGCATATCCGTAAACTTTTTGGAATTCTCGATGCGCTTCAACCACCGTTTTCTTCGAATGAAAGAAAAAAAGCAACACTTCCCGCAAATGACGATTATTTGGCACAAAATCAGACATTTTCACACAACCAAAAGTATATGACGCAAAAACAAAATCACTAATGTGTCAAAGCCGTTTGCTTACCATATGTCTAAGCTTAGTTCATGACGTTTTGGCTATGTCACAATCGACCAGCACTGACTACTGGAGCCATCTCTTGAAAACAGCGAGAACTTAGTTGTGCACCTAATATTATTATTATCAATATTATTATTATTTTCATCACTCACTAAAAAATAAATATTTTTTATCCTTAGAAGAAAAAATTGTGTGGAATAAATAAAAAAAATATTAATTTTCAAATAAACTTCGTACGTCACTGTTTTCTGAGATGAAATCTATAAAGTACACTTAATAGCATGATAATCCACATACGTGTGAAACTATAGACCGTCATTTTATAAGCAAATTAAAACTAAGCAAAAGCAATAAGAAGCTCCTCCATTATCGTTCAATTTATAAAACAGTAATTCGCACTTTGAAGCGTACCTATTTTAAAGAGAATTTCGGGCGGCGTTGTGTTCGACGTTGCAATAATAATTTCCGCATTTTAATGACTTAAACTACTTCATTAGTACCAAACAACGATTCGCGTAATTCAATTATGATCGAACGCTTTATTGTCAGATGTAAATTGAAAACTGGATAACGAACGGAGTTGTTCAAAGATTTCTATTGCTTTGTTATGCCGTCCTTGTAATTCATTTTATTCCCTTGCACTAACTACCTACATATTACCATTTTCATTATTTCGGCATAACGAAATGAAGGCTAATTAGCGACATCCAAGTTATGACTAAAAATACAAGTTGTAATTAAAGATTGCGGGGCAAATGTACAAACGATCGATAGACAATAGGAAAACTTTTCCCTCGGTCCTTGAGTTGTTTGCATTTTGTCCGTGACAATGGAACTATTTTAGAATAACAATAAAGGCTTACTATTTTGGTAAAATTTATTTATTTTATACAAAGTAGTCGCATTCGGCTTCAGAACAACGTTTTGCACGGTTAATTAACAGGTCGAATGAATTTTAAAGCTCATCTTTAGAGATGTCCTTCAAGATCGCTGTCGACGCCCTTTTAATGGCTTCGACGTCGGCATAACGCTGTCCTTTCATCGGCGAACGTAGTTTGGAAAATAGAAAATCTGGATAATGCGATGAATGGTTGATAGTTAAAATGCCATTTGTAGTTAGAAAATCAGTGATGAGCGTCGAGCGCTGAGCTAGTGCATTATCATGTAACAAACGGCAGCTGCCATTTTCACTATATTAAAGGCGCGCACAACAAATACGCGCCAAAAGGAGCTTCATAACACCAAGATAATATACAGCATTTTCTGTTTGACTAGTTGATACAAACTCTTTATGCAATGTGCCTTTCGCATCATAAAAACAAATCAACATTGTCTTCACTTTCGACTTCTCCAAACGGCTTTTTTTCGGTCTTTCTTCGCTTGAATGCTTGCTTTCAGAGCTTTGACGCTTGGTCTCTGGATCATATTGATCGCCAGTTACAATAGAATACCTGAAGTTTTCGTCCTTTTTTGAGTCCTTAATCAAGTCTGTACAATATTGAATTCACTTAGCTTGTGTGGTACAAACCTTGCACAAATCTTTCTCAGTCCCAAATGCTGTGTCAAAATGCGATGAATTGAATCTTTGGCAATATTCAATTCCATTCCCACATATCGCAATAAGGATTTCGTCTCATTTCTGAGAAATTCACGCACAAGTTCGATGTTACTTTCCATAGCAACTGATTTTTTTACACCAGGATACTCGTCGTCATTTATGTCCATACGACCGTTTTTAAATCGTTTATACCACCCATACACACTCGTACGCGATAAGCACGCATCACCATTCACTTATTTCATTGAATTAAACCTTTCAGTAAACGATTTACCAAGTTTAAAACAGAACTCGATATTTGCCCTTTGTTCAAACTTCGATTTTCGACCAATGCCAAATACACAGTGTTATTTTATGCGCAATTTCTCTGCTTGTAATGATGCAAATGTCTTGATATTTTGACATAACATTAGTGAAAGATCTACCTTACCGACGCATATTTTTTTAATAGATGGTGCCACTAAAAATTACAATTTTAAAAAAGTTTGGTTTTCTCTGCGACCGACTATATATAAGTAAATACTTCGTAATTAAGGGTATGAAAGCTACTGAAATAAAAGATGAGTTACGGGAAACATTAGGTGAATCTGCTCCATCATCCGCCACAATAAGTGGGTGGGTAAATGAATTTAAACGTGGTAGAACAAGCTGTGTTGATGAAGCGCGCTCTGGGGCACCCAAAATCGTGACTTCTAAGGAAACGATTTTAAAAATCCATAATATTATTATGCAAGATCGGCGACTCAAAGTGAGAGAGATAGCAGATATGGTAAACATTTCAACAGAACGCGTACACCACATTTTAACGAAAGAATTGTGCCTTTCCAAGCTTTCGGCAAGATAGGTGCCGCGATTACTTGCGACTGATCAAAAGTTCACTGGTTTGCGCATTTCCAATGAGTGTTTGGACCTTTATAAGCGGAATCCGGTTGATTTTTGCAGGCGATTTGTTACTTGCGATGAAACTAAACAGTCGGAGCAATGGTTAGAACGTGGTTCTGCATCTCCAAAGAAAGCGAAAACCACTTTATCGGCAAACTAGGTGATGACATCAATTTTTTGGGATTGACAGGGCATTTTGCTCATTGATTATCTTCAGAAAGGTGCCACAATAAACGGACAATATTATGCAGAACTTCTACAAAAATTTAATGTTGAGATTCGTGCTAAACGGCCAGGAAAGGCAAAGAAAAAGATTCCGTTTCACCAAGTAAACGCTCCTTCGCATACCAGCACAGTTGCGATGTCCAAAATCCACGAGTTGCATTTCCAATTAGTACCGCATGCACCTTATTCGCCGGATCTAGTTCCCTTCTGACTTCCACCTTTTTCCAAAATTGAAAACGGCACTAGGTGGAAAGAAATTTTCGTCTAACGACGAGCTTATCATCTTCGGAAATGAGTATTTTGCAAGCCTTCCGGAATCACATTTTAGAGATGACATAAGGGCATTGGAGCACCGTTGAAATAAATGTATTGCTCTTTTATTTTGTATTTAAAATATTCGTTTTTCTTTTCCATTCTCACTAATTGTCAAACTACCCTCGTACATGCATGATGGTACATTCATAATGCAAATTATAAGAGCATATTTGAATGTTTTCCAGATAGATGGAGCAGGCAAAATTGATCAATATTACAGCCAAATATGAACCCTCTTAACTTCTTTATCTTTGATCAATTATGATCAATATTAAGCAATTCGTATAGTTTAACGAATAACAATACGATACTTCTGTACTAAGATTGTCGACTCAGAATTAATCATAATATCGTCCAACCAATTATATATGAATTTTTGACCACCCTATGTATATATACGCAATAGGATGTCAACAATTGCTATTTCTGTAATATAAGTAGTACAAACGAAATCTTAAACTCGGTGAGAATTTAAAATTAATGATTGGTATACGTAGCACAGCGAGTCATCTCTTCAGATTTTCATAAGACGAATAGCCAAATCCACTACGTAAACAAAGCCATCGTTGTATTAATTATATGTAATATTTCATACAGAAATATCTGCACATACATGAACATGAAACTTATTTAATTAAAACCGGCTAGAATTATGCTCGAAAGATCGTAAAGAATTATGGAGATAATTGTTACAGCCAAGTAAGTCGTTTTGAAATATTTGCCTACCCATCAGGTAACAAAAAAAAGTTCGTACGATTTCTGCTTATGTCGGATACGATTTGCATAATTGTGTTGGAGCTTGGACGCGCATGTTTAAGCGTTTCTTTCCAAACTTTGACGCAAAATACGGAATCGATTTGTGATTACTTAATTTTTAAATCTACCGTTGACACAAGTGTCATTTGAGTAAGTATAAACGCTCATTTATCATCTGACTTACTTTTTTAATCTTTGTTTCGCGAATGCCAAACTTCCAGATTGTTTAAGAATAAGTAAAGTAGCCCCAACTTTTAAAAATGATGTAAATTTCTTATTACAGAATTAAAGACCAATATCTGAGCTTCCTATTCTATCAAAGCTGCTGAAACATACCTTTAAAGATCTTCATATTACATACTTAAAAAGTAAAAATGTTTTAAATCATAGCTTGTGGGGTTTCTGCCTGAGCAAAAGTAGTATAGAGTCTTTAATCGATATGATGATGTAGATTACTAATGAGTTAGACGCCAGGAATGTAATTCCGGGCAGTTTCCTGGATTTGAACAAAGCGTTTGACAATTTCACAATATTTTATGGAAAAGACTGACATATTTTAGGATTATTAGTATTGTAAGTCGACTTATAGCTCAGTGGTGGTCACTGACATCACGCTAGGAGTTTCGGAATCGAGTCCGATGGTCTGCCGTCGGGGCAGGTTTTTCGTGGCTTCCATTTCCCGTTTGAACTAATGCTGATTTTTAGTATCTTTATAGATTAATGTAATGTCTGGTCTGTTGCGTATGATCCTGTGATATAGAAAAGTAGTAACTAGTAGCAAATATAATGTTATCTCATTTTTCCCTTACGCAAGTTCGTCATTCATAATAATTATACGTTCGCCTTATATAAAGATCCGCTCTGTACTAACTTCTAATTCTACACTTCATTCGTTTTATTACATTACACTGGTGGGGGCGCTGCGTACTCAATACGAACCTGGCCGGCGGGAAGACATCCCAACTCTATTAATTATTATATTTTACGTTTACTAATTCAAATTTTTTAATATTAAGCTCAATGAGAATACCTGTCACGTAACGGAGACTTTATTCTTAAAATTTACATATAATTCCTAAATACACACGAGGGTAAGTAAAAACTCACAACAATATGTTTCTAATCACAATATGGTGCCCATACCCATATAAATGGTGTTTCAAATTACGCGGTTTTTTTTAAAATAAATCAAAATAGATGGCGCACTGAATTTGTCTGGGTATGTGGTCAGTTAAAAAGTGTGATGTCTGACATTTATAAAAATGGCTTCGTACACGGTACAACAACGCGTTCAAATTGTTGAATTATTTTATGAAAATCAGCGTTCTGTGAAAAGAGTTCTTAGAAAATTACGTGAATTTTATAGTTTACATAATCGTCCATCTGAAAGCACTATTGGTCGAATTATTAAAAAATTACAAGAGACCGGTTCCGTGGAAGATCAAAAAAGTGAAAAATACAGTCGTAGTGGTCGTTCACAGGAAAAATATTGGTTTGGTTCGTGAAAGTGTTGCAGAAAATCTTGATATATCCATTATACGACGTTCACAACAACTTGGACTTAGTGGCGTATTTTACAGAAGGATTTAGCTCTGAAGGCATATAAGGTTCAAATAATACAGGAACTGAAGCCATTAGATCATTTAAAACGTCGTTCATTTGTCAATTTCATCAATAAACGACCAGCTGATTTTTCTCAAAAAATAATGTTTTCCGATGAGGAACATTTTGAACTTGGTAGCTATGTTAATAAACAAAATTGCCGTATCTGGGGTGAGGAAAATCCACGAATTATTCATGAGAAACCTATGCATCTTAAACGAATTACTGTTTGGTGTGCATTATGGTCAGGTGATGTAATTGGACCTTACTTCTTTGAAAATGCCGCTGGTGAAGCTGTAACCGTCAATGGTGATCGATATCGTAGGATGATAACCGAATTTTTGTGGCATAAATTAATGAATATTGATCTAGAGGATATGTGGTTTCAGCAGGATGACGCTACACCTCACTTTACACACGAATCAATTGATTTATTGAGAGAAAAATTTCCTGGACGTGTAATCTCAAGAAACGGTGTTGTTAATTGGCCACCAAGATCATGCGATTTGACACCGTTAGACTATTTGCTTTGGGGTTATGTGAAAAGTCAAGTTTATAAAAACAATCCACAATCAATTCCCGCTTAGAAAGATGAAATTATTCGTGTCGTTGGTGAGATAGAGCCTCAATTATGTCAAAATGTCATTGAAAATTTTAACAAAAAAGTGGACGTCTGTGGAGCTGCAATCGGATTCCATTTAGCAGATATTAATTTTTCGCATACAAATGTCATAAGTGATGCTTCAATTTCCAATAAAAAGATTTTGAAGGTGAATGCAAATTATGTGTTTTATTTATTCTTTAAGAAAATCGCGAAATTTGAAACAGCCTTTACATTTACCAAACTTATTAAACTACCTTCGTAACTTAAAGACTATGGACGACACACTTTTCATGTACACTTTTGGAATGAAGGATCATCTAACAAAATCTACTGGTGAAAATTGCATTGTCCAGTATAGTTAACGACATTATTATCCATACTAATTACAAGGTATTTGTTTATATAAAAGCTGTAACATTATTTGGTACGTATACTTCCGCGGTCGTGGTCATCCTATGTGCTTCTGGTTTTCCGGGTTGGAACCGCGTCACTAGTATATCTGCCGACGTTTCGTACCCATTTGTATGGGACATCTTCAGGGCTGAACTACTGCACTGAAACTGTTTCAGAAACTGTTTCAGTTCAGCCCTGAAGATGTCCCATACAAATGGGTACGAAACGTCGGCAGATATACTAGTGACGCGGTTCCAGCCCGGAAACCCAGAAGCAGATAGCTGTAACATTATGTTTCCAATGAAAATAAACAAAGAAATTCTTCAACTTGAAAAGTTTATTAGATTTTCTAAAGATATTCGTCTTCGAATAAACCTTTAAAGGAGATATTCTTTACATTTATTCCACTTTAACTAACACGCCCTTAACAGTATCTCTAAATTAATGCGTTTTTTTTATTTATTTTAATAAATTGCACTGAAAGGATGTGGTATATTAATGCACTAAGTATACAGATTGATTGGGAGAAATATTTTACCTTTTGAATCGGCGGTACAATATATTTCCTTTCAATTGTGCGTGAACGAGAATTTATTAGGCCATTCGACTAGACCCCGGTTTACAACTTAAAATAATGCCGATTACATTTCACTGCGGCTGGTAAAAAATAAACACACACACACAGTTCCGACGTAAATACGAATTGGAAATTGAATGTCTTTGTAGGACCATGAAATTGATGTTTATTTCTGAAAGTTCAAGCCTGAACACTGCTCTTTTTTATACAATGGATTTTGCATCACCTATAAATATTTATATTTGTTTGTTCGTTAGCTAATATACGTGGTAAGTTTGTTTTTCATCGGAAAAAACAAAATACGATAAACAACAATGGACAGTCGAAATGCTTCCAGTGGTAAAATTGTTTGCGTGGTTACGAGGATTAATGCGCATTATAATATATTTGTCTCGACCAAAATCACGAAAAAGAGATTTCGTCGTTCACTTGAATGAGAAAATATTTCTATACACATGAGTTTTCAGCTTATACATGACGTACCGGAAACCATTACCGGTTTTTCTAACAGATATCGTTAGGCTTAAGTATGCAATTCGACACATATGTCATTTTATTCTACGATCATCGAACTTCAAAGCCATACATGTTATATTTTGCGAAAGTAACACTGTCATAGATTTATACCTCTTTAAAATTGTCGAGTTTTGTGCCTGAAAAAGTGTATTTACGACAAGCATTACCATCCATTAAAGCATTAAAATCCAAAAGATTGGAAAATGAATGTCACATCAATTGAATGACAGACAAATGGAAAATCGAAAAATCACAAGTCTGTGAAATGCTGCTTCAAAGCTATAATCGGAAATCAAAAGATTGGAAAATCTGCATCAATTGAATAGTAACGGAAAATCGAAAAATGGTCTGTGAAATGCTGCTTCAAAGCTATGATCGGAAATCATTTCTGCATCGAATAGTAACGGATGATCGAAAACTCTAAGCGCAAAAATCATAGAATCACTTGGCGAAGCCTGTCCATCAATTCCAAGGCCAAATGGTTTTGACTGCAGAACAATCCTCTGTGTTAGTTGAGACCAGAGTGGCGTGGTGCATTACAAACTGTTGAAACCTAGTGAAACAGTTAATACTTATCGCTACCGACGACAAATTATCAATGTAAGCCATGCATTGGTAAAAAACGTCCAAAATGGGCCCGAAGACAGGGTAAAGAGGCATCTCATATAGCAAAACCGGTCAAGGAAGTGTTGAAAGCACTTGGATGGGACATAATATCGCACCCGTTCGACTACCACCTTTTCGCATCAATAGGACACGCGCTTGCAGAATAGCACTTTGTCAATTTCGAAGAAGTTAAAAAATGTCTCGCTGAATGTTTTTGCTCAAAGAACAAACAGTTTTTTTGAGATAGCACCCATAGATTGTCTTAAAGATGGGCAGGTTGAGTAGAATCAACTGGTCAATACTTTAAATAAATAAATTTTTTACGAAAAAATCGGTAATGACTTTCCAGTACAACTGGTATATAAATTTCAACAACTCTGATGCCATATTCAGCAAGAGATAAGTTATACTTAATAGGAATCAAGAATAAAATCTTTATATCACTAAAACCATTTTACTAGGTGTCCACGATTATACAAGGACGGATCAATAAATAGCGAATCTGACAAAAGAAGGCAGCAAAACTAATAACAAAATCTTATTTGTTCTTCAACCCGACAATCCTCCAATACATAACTGACAAAATTTGAGTACATTCCGATGGTAAGGACGTCAAGAAACACTCCAGAAAAAGCTAAAAGCGAAAATTTTTACCTTAATATGTTTGCCGTTTGGTAGAACAACTTTGCTACTTATATGAACACAATTTAATTTACAGAAACCATATATAGGCTCTGTATGAATAAAATTCTTCTCTGTGAACAGTATATTTAGTAATTTTTTTCCTTTATTTGCCTTTGTATGTACATTTTTTATGATTTTCGGGTCAAAGAAAGGATGTCCTATAGCTTAAAAGAATCGCGTGATAGACAAAAACTAGGGTTATTTTAGGATTCAGATGCCAAAAATTAGTGAAAAACAAGTGTCAGATTTAGGTCACCGAAATTTGTGTTTTCTAGTGTTATTAGTTTATTTGATTTACATTCACTTTGTACTATTATTAAATTTATTTCTGTGCAGAACTAAGCACACACTATCTGTGAACGCAGTGGGTTTGGTTCTCGACAATGCAGGTCTAGTATGGATTTTGCGTTTATGCGGATTTCGCCGTAGTTCCAGGTACGACACTGTGATTATCTGCTGACGATGACAACTTAGTTATCGGAATACGTATACATAATATGAGAATTATTGTGGAAAGGGGTTATATGAACCTTAATTGATTAACAGGTTCACAGTAAAGCTACACAGAACAAATCGCAGAGGACTACACTAGACTTCCACACAAACACTGTCTGATTCATGTTTATGTGACTTACCACTACTTGAAACTAACACTCCATTATACACTCGCACGTTAGTAATTTGTGCTTTTTACATATAACAATTCTAAGAAATCATATAAACAGGACTGTGGAATTGGACCCCTGTCTGATCATAAACATTATGTTTGTTTTTAACCATAAAAATGCTTTTATAAGACCACACACTTCTTTGATGACCCGTCAAAAATTGAGAGAGTTTGGTTGGGAAGTTTTGATGCACCCACCTTACAGTCCGGATATAGCACCCTCTACCTAATCGACCAGAAACCACAGAAGTTTTTCACCGATGGGATCATGGATCTACCAAAAAAGTGCGGCGAAACACAGCGAATTCGTCCACCACCGACGGACCCAATATAACTACTGTCAAATTCTTTACACTTTTTAAGGCATCTTTCGTCTTGTTTTTCTTTTCGTTGGATTTGACTGAATTGAGTCTATATGGATCAGCTTGAGCCGGGTAAAATCTGTTTGGTTTGCCTTGTTTTTTTTTTTGCTGGTTTACCCCCACACCCGAAAGACTAAGTCAGCCCCGTGTCGTGAAATGCCTTCTGTTTCTGACTCCCAATTTTGCAACATTTAAAATGTGCGTATAATTTAGTGTACTTTTAAATTATACCAGAAAAGAAACGTGAAAAACCGACACGCCATTTTTTTAAATATAAATAGCTAATTAATTTTTCCCTTTTCAAAATTGTCGCCGTAATTTTCAAATCATTGAGTTTCATTTTTAGGGCGACCATTTTGTTCGAAAAGGTTACAGGGGCATTAAACAAAGCCTTCGAAATTCATAAACCCTTTGTTTATTTCTGTTTTCCGAATAAAACACTGAATAGAAACTTAAATTTATTCATAGGCGGATGTGATGAATGCATTCTCACCACGTAAATGTGAAAACGCCGGACATTTACATATATTTGCATTTAAAAACGAAAAAAATCTCATAACTTTTCATTTAGTGATGTACTCAGTTAAATATTTTATTATGTAATAAAAAGTACAGACTCTGGCTTACAACAGCTAACTATAAAATACTACACGGGCATAATTGTAAACTATAGCTAGAAAAAAATCTGTAAACAGTTATTTTTTTAACGTAATGTAATAGGTGTTTTTTAAGCTGCACGAAAACTATCGATGTCGATAACTATGGTTTGACAGCTGATAATGTCAAACTGTGTTGACATTTCTGTTCAGTAAGGTTTGGCAAGTCATCATGAATCGTTTAACGCCAGAACAACGCTTCCAAATTGTGGAAATTTACTTTGAAAAAAATAAATCTGTTCACGAAGTTCATAGAGCACTTCGTCCATTTTACGGTCAACATAATCGGCCTAGTGAGCAAGCAATTCGTGCAGTTATTGATCGATTTTAGAACTAATTTTACTCTTCTCGATTCAAATCCATCAACGAGACAATGAAATGTGCGTACTGAAGAGAATATTGCTGCTGTAGCGCGAAGTATTGAAGAAGACGCCGAAATGTCGATTCGTCGTCGTTCTCAACTTGGGGTTTTTCCTTCGACTTCGTGGAAAATTTTATGTATGGATCTTGGCATACATGCCTATAAAATACATTTCGCGCAAGAATTAAAGCCAAACGACCATCGTTTGCGTCGCATTTTATTAGGCTCATTTGAAACTGGCCGAAGATGAGCATTTTTATCAAAGGATGGTATTTAGTGATGAAGCTCATTTCTGGTTAAATGGCTACGTCAATAAGCAAAATTGTTGTATTAGGAGCGAAAACAATCCTCAAACCGTTAACAAGTCACCATTACATCTATTAAAATTGACTGTTTGGTGCGGTTTGCACGCCGGCAGCATCATCGGTCCCTATTTCTTTCCAAATAAGGAAGGAACTGCCGTTACGGTGAATGGCGAGCGCTATCGAGCCATGCTGACTGAATTTTTGTTTCCAAAAATTAATCAGCTAAAGATTGACGACATTTGGTTCCAACCAGACGGCGCAACTTTCCATGCAGCGCGCTTAACAATCGATTTATTGCAAAATCAACTTGGGGACAACTTTATTTCCAGAAGTATTCCTGTTCACTGGCCCCCCTCGTTCGTGCGATTTAATGCCGCTGGATTAATTTTTATGGAGCTATGTTAAGTCATTGGTTTATGCTGACAAACCAGCAACTCTTGAAGCATTGGAAGCCAATATTCAAGCCACTATTGACGACATACGGCCAGGTTTATTAGAAAAAGTAGTCAAAAATTGGACTGATCGAATGGACCATGTAACTCGTAGCCAAGCGAAAAGAGTTGTGTAAATTTTGACTTCAGAATAATTTTTAGGATCTTCCAAAGCGTCAGCAGGCGAACATTTGTTAATGCACGAAAACTTCCAAAATGCCAATTTTTGCGAGTATACCCCTTTGAAAAAATTGAGAATTTCGTAAAAATAAAAAGTTTTGTGTTTAGCCTCCACAAAGCGTAAAACGATAGTTATGAACTAGCAGAACACAAACTCGCTACTTTCCTTTGCAAAATACTTCAAAGTTTGGAAATAATCTATTTACACGTTCGAAAGGTCACATTTTGACAATGTTTTCCTAGTTTCTATTCTCTCATGAATAAGCGAAAAGAATTTGGTAAATTTCGACTTCAAAATCATTTTTAGAATCTTCCAAAGCGTCAGCATGCGAGCATTTGTTAATGTATGATCAACATACCATTGCGTACAGTTGTATCCGAAGTTGATTCTTGGCAGTATATTGAAAATTCAAGTTTATTATTCATCTTTTTAATAGTGAAACTTATAAAATTTAAACTTCCTTGTTTAAATTGTCTTTTAGTACGCATTATTTCCTATTTTTTATAAAGACTATCCTGAAATTGACTTATGCTGTTAGATAATAAATTATTATTGTTGCTTTTAACAGAAATTTTCAGTATCGTCTTTGTTTATACTGGTTTTATAATGGGTTTCCTGTTATATTAAATAAAATTAGTTTTATAATTATACAGCTGCCTATACGACTTCTAAAAGTACTTTTCAGAGACTTTTTCGCATCTGTCAAGCCACAAATTCAAATAAACCACATTTCTTTTTGCACTGCAACAACTGTGAGAGCTATTAATAAAGTTCTTATGATAAATTTAGCTTAAAGCAAAGCATTAAATACTTAATATTATTAGTAACTTTGGTCTTAAAGTGCTTTCATAACTTAGGGGTCAAGATTGCCTTTAAACTTGACCTATTGAAGTGGGTTAGCTGGTGATGTAATTGACAGGAAACATCTTAACCTCTCTGATCGATATAAGTTCTCTGAACTGGCGAATGTTAATATTTCACAAGACAATATGTTGATATTAATTTTCTAAATGTTTATAATTGAAATTGTCTTTGATTACCTTTAATCAAACTGCTTGAAAAATAACGTAAAGTTCTGAGAATTATGAATAATCAAAAAGGTTACAAATAGTTGATTGTTGAGGTCGTTACTCAAAAATAATAATTTCCCAGAAAAATTAGTCAATTGTTTAATCAATCAAAAAGAACGTAAATGAAATCTTGACCTGATTTATCCGTACATTAATAAAAAAAACCGAAAAAACTTTCAAAACATTACCTTATTTTGGGACTCTATCTGAAAAAGTATCAATGTTTCTTAAAAATCTGAGTAGTAAAATAGTTTTTCTAAAAGATATTCATTTAGGCTCCAGAATACATAGGAAAAGAGACACACTTGATATAACTTTTAAAACTGACCCTGTATTGATAGATAAAATATGTAGGGGAGCAAAAACGGTGCTAATATAAAAAGTATTAGTAAGAAAATATATTCAAAACGATGAATACAAAGGGTACTAGGAAAGTTTTGCAATACAGCTTTATTTAATTTTTTCAAAGTAATTTCCTCTACACTCGATACACCCCTCCATCCTCCGAAACCAATCTTTAAACCAGTTCTGCCAAGTTTCGCTAGGGAGTAAACCACACTCGTCGTCCCAAGCCCGCAGAAGATCCACATCACTGGAAAACCGCCTCCCTTTTAGCTTCATTTTCACATGCGAGAACAGTGCAAAGTCGCAGGGAGCAAGATCTGGACTGTAGGGAGGGTGCTCGAGAAGTTTCAATCCTGTCGGGGTCAAATATTCGGTGCAGGCTTTGGCACGGTGAGCTGGAGCAGGTTCTTCATAAATCCAATGACTAGGCAGGCACTGTTCAGTATACCGCTTAGCTGTGACTGTCTTCTATGTGTCCAAAACGACGCATTTCACAATTCCACTCGATTTGAAAAATACGGTTATCATTTTCTTCTTTACAGATCGGGATTTTCTGACAACTACGGGTGTGTCCTCATCATCAAAGACCCAAACTTTGTTTTGAGTTTTGGTCGGCACATCGTAATAGTACAGCCAAGTCTCGTCACCTGTCATGATGTTGTTCACATACCGAGATTGTCCCTTATTAAACTTTTTTAGCATCTCCTGGCACCAAGTCATACGTCGTGTCATCCGCTCTTCAATCAGTCGATGTAGCACCCAGAGCGAATAAAGTTTCTTCACGTGCAAATGATCATGCAGAATCGAAAAAAATTGCTGGTGCATTCAGGTCTGAAGTACCCTCTATTTGTTGGTAAGTCACTCGCCTGTCCTCGCCTAGCATTTTCCTCACAGCAGTAATGTTTTCCTCCGTAACTGACGTTCGTGGCCTTCCCGGCCTCTCAGCATCCTCCACAGTTAAATTTCCCCTTTGGAATTCTCTATACCAGCTGAATATCGTTGTGCGATTTCGACAAACATTACCTAGTGCAAGAGTCATTTCTTCGAAGCACTGGTCTATGTTTAAACCACGTTCGAAATTATAACGCGAAACCGCCCTTATCTCATTTCGTGATCACGATGCCATCGCGAGCACTTTACACTCTCACTGCTAATGAATAACTAAGCCCATCGACATGGCGCGGCGGATGTCTCAACATGCAGCAACAAGCAGCTTCCCACGATTCATGGTTGCGTCATATTGCAAAACTTTCCTAGTACCCTTTCTATAACTGTTTAAAGCCTAGGAAAATGACAAATATTTATTATACAAAAACGAACTTCTCTTTGAAGTAACATAAAACTCAATTTTGATGCTGATATAAAAATCTAATTATAGTATATATAGTAACCAGCATTGTGTTAAGACGATACAGTACCAGAACTTCTAGATAAATACTGAATGCAAGCAAATACTACATATCTGCTTCCATACTGTGAAGGACTAAGGCATTTAGCGACATTTTTCCCGAGCGCTGTGCAAAATACTATAAGAACCAACCTTAATTACTCGATTTAAAACATCTGAAGGAAAGAAAAATATATTTTCGATAGTCTGAGTGATCAGCCTCAGTGAGCTCAAACAGCTAAGTGTTTCTTTTATTTTGTTACTGCCAAACCATCACGGACACTACTCAAATTTGACCGTGACTCAAGTTCTTGTATTAACCGGTAGTAAAATAGTTTTCTTGATATCGAATTAATTATTCAGATTAAGGCCAGTGAGGTCTTGTCGAAACGTTGATTAAATTGTACTTTTAAGAACTAGGAAAAGACACGGTGGAATACCCGAAAAGAGAACTTCATATTATACCACCGTAAGAACACGAGAAGATACATACAAACTATTTTAACCTCAACAAGGCATCCCAAAGACATCCGCATATTTTTCACTGACAACCAGAACAACGTAACACTTAATAAAATTAAAATTTATTTAATTTTGAACTTTAAAGATTATTCCGAAGGAAATGTGTGTCGATTAAATTGCAGAAGGGATGAAGTGCAGTACATCGTCTGGACATGATCTGTTAATCTCTTTATTATGAAGCTTCATGAAGTTCTCACTTACCTAATTCTTTTACTAATTTTCATGCTATATGATATATTCTTTAATTTCTATGCTAATTTAGAAAAATTTAAATGATTTTTTCACTCAAATATTGAATATATCAACTTTGAATGAAACGTTTTATAATTTACAGTTCAAAACCCCCAATTAAGCTTACTACAACAAGATTTGGAAGCTACAAGAGTTTAAATACATAAACTGTATAATATTTACCACGACTTAGAACCACTCGCGCGTATTGTGTCGATGTGCAATAAACAGTAGCTGCACTCCTGCGAGTTAACGACTTCGTGCTAGTTGGAAATACTTGGTTCACTTGCACTATTTATGTTGTTAATAAACTTCCATTAAGGATACAATAACACCTGGTCAAGATGTACAAAGTATATGTATTAAAGACATCTATCTTCCTTGGGAAATTGCAGTTCCGTAAGTGTGTTATTAAGATCAGTGCAGATGCATACACAGTCTGTTGCAGAGAAAACGGTACTTTTTTAAAATAGCGATTCTTAGTGGTGCCATCTATTGGAAAAAGCTATGCGTCGGTAAGGTAGATCTTTCACCAATGTTATGTCAAAATATCACGACATTTGCATCATTAGAAGCAGAGATATTGCGCATAAAGTAACAGTAATGTATTAGACATTGGTTGAAAAACTAATTTTGAACAAAGAGCAATAATCAAGTTCTGTTTTAAACCTGGTAAATCGTTTACTGGAACGTTTAATTTGATGAAACAAATGGTGATGCGTGTTTATCACGTATAAATGTGTATGAGTGGTATAAACAATTTAAAGACGGTCGTACGGACATAAATGCCGACGAACATCCTGATGCAAGAACATCTGTGGTTACGGAAAGTAACATCGAACTTGCGCGTGAATTTATCAGAAATGAGCCGAAATGCTCATTGCGAAACGTGGGAATGGAATTAAATATTCAAAAAGATTCAATTCATCTCATTTTGACACAGCATTTGGAAGAAAGGTTTGTGCAAGATTTGTACCATACATGCTAACTCGTTATCAAAAATTGCTCCGAATTCAACATTGTTCAGATTTGATTAAAGACTCAAAAAAGGACGAAAACTTCAGGTATTATATTGCAACTGGCCAGGAGGCGTGCTGTTTTCAATATGATCCAGAAACCAAGTGTCAAAACTCTGTATGAAAGCATCCAAGCGAGGAAAGACCGAAAAAAAGCCGCTTGGAGAAGTCAAAAGGGACGACAATGTTGATTTGCTTTTATGATTCGAAAGGCATAGTGCATAAAGAGTTTGTACCAACTGGTCAAGCAGTCAATGCTGTATATTATCTTTGTGTTGTGAAGCATCTTTTAGGGCGTATTCGTCATGTGCGCCCTCGATATTGTAAAAATGGTAGCTGGCGTTTGTTATATAATAATGTAACATCGCATCGCTCGACGTTTATCACTGATTTTCTAACTACATACGGCATTTTAACCATCAACCATTCACGGTGTTCACCGGATTTGGCCCCCTGCGATTTCTATCAATTTCCCAAACTATATTTGCCGATGAAAAGACAGCGTTATGCCGAGGTCGAAGTCATTAAAAAGGCGTCAACGGCAATCTTGAAGGCAATCTCGTCTTGTCGAAATACGAAAATTATTGTGGAAAGGGGTTGTGTTAACCTAAATTTATTAATGGGCTAAAGTTGATTATGTCTCACTCGTGTTTTTTAGGGTTATATTTAAATTAATAGTATTTTATTTGCTAAGCTTGGCTGGAACCGTGTCACTAGTATATCTGCCGACATTTCGTACCCATTTGTATGGGACATCTTCAGGGCTGAACTACTGCACTGACACTGGTGAACCAACTGGTCACGTCCTGAAGATGTCCCATACAAATGGGTACGAAACGTCGGCAGATATACTAGTGACGCGGTTCCAGCCCAGAAACCCAGAAGCTAATAGTATTTTGTTCATATAGGCACATTGTTACGGATTAATTTTGCCCTTCTAGTTGTTTTGGCGTCTAACTATATGATTTTCAGTATTGTTATAATACTTTGTTCGTATTTTGTTGTACACCGTTGTATATCACACTGTTAGCAATTGTTTCGATGCAAATAAATTATTTTTAGACGCCAAAAAACAATTTGTTTGGTATTTTCTTTCCTTTTGAGATGGACTTGTATACTACTTTGTATTCTTATCAGATATCCTGGTTGATTCTTTTAATTTTCTTTTGTTGCTGCTTTAACTTTAAACTTACAGAACTTTTTTTACTTGCGTCTGGCCTTGCACATTTTTCAACTTCTCTGATATATATTTTGCTTGCAATTTCTTGCCTCCAAGTTCTCTCTTTTCAATGATTTTCTTTTTCCTTACCAAGAGGATTCCTAGAACATTTTCCTTTCTCGTCAGATGTCCAAAATAATTCGGTTCTTTCCTATTTCATTTCAATTATTTATTTAACACTAAGTCGCAGTAGCGCAGACAAGCATTGCTTGGGTGACGTGCCTCCTAAGTATCACATAAGTATGGTTGAAAACACGAGATGGTACTACGTTTCAGATGAACGGACGCAGTTCCAATTAAAACACCACTACGCGCAATTGTGGATAGCCATTGTGAATCAGTCTGCGAATTATTAGAGGAAATACTCTTTTTCGTTAGTGGAAAGTGTTTCATTGCCTATTTGTGTTTGCAATCTTTTATACTCGTATCTGTATCAAGTTATATTTCGAAACGCTTTATGGCAAATATAAAGGCTGTTTCAAATTTCGCAGTTTGTTTAAAGAATAAATAAAACACATAATTTGCATTAACTTTCGAAAACTTTTTATTGCTAATTGAAGTATCAATTATGCTAATTTGCTAAAATTTTCAATGACATTTTGACATAATTGAGGCCCTACCTCACCAATGACACGAATAATTGCATCTTTCAAAGCAGGAATTGATTGTGGATTGTTTTTATAAACATGACTTTTCACATAACCCCAAAGAAAATAGTCCAACGGTATTAAATCACATGATCTTGGTGGCCAATTAACATCGCCGTTTCTTGAGATTACACGTCCAGGAAATTTTTCCCTCAATAAATCAATTGATTTGTGTGCAAAGTGAGGTGTAGCGCCATCCTGTTGAAACCACATATCCTCTAGATCAATATTCATTAATTCAGGCCGCAAAAATTCGGTTTTCATCCGACGATATCGATCATCATTGACAGTTACAGCTTCACCAACAGCATTTTCAAAAAAATAAAGTCCAATTACACCACCTGACCGTAATGCACATTAAACAGTAACACGTTTAGGATGCATAGGTTTCTCATGAATAACTCGTGGATTTTCCTCACCCCAGATACGGCAATTTTGTTTATTGACATAGTCACCAAGTTCAAAATGTGCCTCATCGGAAAACATTATGTTTTGAGAAAAATCAGCTGGTTGTTCATTGATGAATTTGACAAAGGAACGACGTTTAAATGATCTAATGGCTTCAGTTTCTGCGTTATTTGAACTTTATATGCCTTCAGAGCTAAATCCTTGTGTAAAATACGCCATGTTGTTGATCCACTAAGTCCAAGTTGTTATGAACATCGTCTAATGGACATTTCAGGATCTTCAAGCGACACTTTCGCGAACCAAACCAATATTTTCTTGTATACATCACACTTTTTAAATGCCCACATACTCAGACAAATTCAGTGCGCCATCTATATTCTATTTATTCTTAAAAAAAGCACGCAATTTGAAACAACCTTTATTTTACACTCATTACGATTGTCCCAAGGACACACACAATGTTAAAAGAAGCATTCAGAAGCGCTTTATGTCGAATATGCGATTAGTTTAATGTTTTAAAAATATTAAAAACATCAAGTCTATACTGACCTGTTTTGCCAATATTGATGGAAAGAGTTAAAAGAGAGGTGAAGATCTTACACGACAAAAGAGATTGAAAATGAATCACAGACGATGTTAAACGCATTACCAAAACAAGACATTCGTCTCGTGGCAAAGACACTAGATGATTCCTTAAAATTCCTAAAATGTAACATTTTGCATCCGAACACCTTTAACTTATCTTCGTTGATTCGAAAGGATTTATTTTCAAGACAAAAGATAAAAGGTAGGGATACTTAAACTCGATTTAAAAAAGAGTTGAAATAGTTTTTGGTCTTTATTCCACAGCCAAGGACTTTCTCGACACGTTCACATTTTTATTTCATATATTGTGTACATATCAAAAACATTCTATGTTATAAATGTAGAAAAACAAGAAGTATTTAATTTGGATCGAATGTCGGTATTAATCAACGTAACTAAACCAAAGAAAATTCACCTTGCGTAGCTTGTGTCGGTTAGTAAATATGTATTGTGCATTAGCATCAACAAGGTCAGGATGATTCTATTCCTGGAAATGTATGTTTATTATTACACGGTACTTCCGATTAAATTCGCATCCAGTACCGCAACGGCATTTTGATGAGCATTTCAGAGATGTAAGTACATAAACAAAAATATAATTGAACCATTGGTCAGTTTCATATTTTATAAAGTTCGATGGGTCGCAGCATACTGAACAATTTACTACTGCGTCAGAGAATGCATAGTTTACGTGATCTCATGATTCCGAATATTACAATTTTCGTTTCGGAAAACTTACACTACCACGTTGAATGAGTATTACCACGTTGAATGAGTATAAAAACTGCGCTGGTTTACAGAATTTATTGTAACTGTTCTTAATCATAATGAAGAAAATATACTTTTTTATGGTAATTCCAAATCTATCACTATCTGATAATTAAATTAACCCATATCTTAATTATTATAATACAGGGTGTTTCAAAAAGAATATACGTATGTATTTCGAAGTTGAATTTGATGGAGCCTGTGGTTGATTAACTTAATCACTAAGGTTGATACATAATCCCCTTCCACATTAACTTCCGTAATTCTGTATACGCATTTCGACAACCAAGTTGTCATCATCAGCAGATAATTGCAAAATGTCGCACCTGGTAAACCACGGCGAAAAATACCTGTACGAAAACAAACTCCGTACGCGATCTGTACCGTTGAGAACCAAAATGTACACTAAGTACATGAATGTACCATGTGGGTTCTGTAGACCCCAAATTCGAACATTGTGTTTGTTTACCAGACTACTAACATGGCAAGTCGCTTCATCACTGAAGACGATGCGTTGTGCGAAAGTGTTATCATTGTCAATAGCATCATGAATTTCGTTACAAAATGCCACACGTTTCCGTTTGTCATCAGGACGCAGAGCTTGTAACAATTGTAACTTGTACGGCTTCATAACCAACCGACGTCTCAAAACACGCCAAATTGTTGTTGTAGGCAGTTGTAACTCCCGACTGGCACGACGAGTTGATTTTGAAGGATTACGTTGGAAAGCAGTTTGAATTCGTGCAACGTTTTCTTCAGAAACACGAGGGCAGCCAGGACTCTTTCCTTTATATACACATCCTGTATCTACAAACTGTCGATACCATCTGTTAATGTTCCACCTATTCGGAGGATCAATTTGGTAGCTCAACCTGAAACGTCTTTGCACCTCGGAATTGTACTTCGCCAACTCGAGAACACAAAATGATTTCTGCTGCGGAATAGCCATTTTAAACATATGACGGTTACCAAGAAAAACAGAAGACAACTGACATCTAGCGGCTATAAAATAAACTAGACTATGTATTCGTTTCTCCAATAGCCGAGCCGAGGCGCAGCGATCGATAGTTTGGACAAAACAATACTTTGTAATACGTATATTCTTTTTGAAACACACTGTATATTTTAAATACATAAATTTTACTCTACTAGAAAGATAAATGCACATATTTCTTAAATACACAGACTACAATACACGTTCATTTATATATTTCATTCATAGTATAAAACTTCGGGGTCACTAATTTTTTACCAAACTCATAACCCTTACCTACTTCCACTAAATTCTACAAAAATTAATGGGTGGTATAATGCGTTTACACAAGTAAAATTTATTCAGAATTATTATAACCCGCAAAGAATGTTTTTGTGATAGCATATTTACAGTTTATAGTTTAGGGTCTTATAGTTAGATTAGTGGCGCGTTAATTTTATATACAGTATGTCTCAGAGAAAACGGAACTTTAAAATAACAACAAAAGCTTTCTATTTTGGTAAATGTGACTACGTTTTCTTCGCTGTTTTGATATATCAACTTGATATAAACCGTCCGTGTTGCTAATACAAAAAACATAACCTCAGTAAGGGAAATTTTTACTCTAATCAACGCGAAAATGTTACTTTCCGCCTAAAAATTACCTGGTGACCCCCCTCCACTTTTTACCAGAATGACGAAACACATAGGGAGAAGCTCATTTAACCCTTAATTTTATCGAGCAGTATTTTATTATCTCAACACGAAGTTGACATCACACGGATCGTAAATAACGATATGGTAAGTAGGAAGATAAAAATTGCAGCAGAAATATTTGATATTAAGTGGCGGAGCAGTCTTTCATTTCTCTATTCAACTTTTTTATTACTTTAATGTTGTAATAAATTAATTCTGACTTTATTGGCTCTTTCACCCCCAGGCGACATATTTTTCCGCGCTTCTACTCCGACCTTTTATATTTTATAAGTTCCAAAGAAATTTTTATGTGTTAAATTCGGTGGCAATTTTAACGATTGATTGAACTCAGAATGTTAAAAAAAACATAATAGAGTGTAATTTTATAGAACCGGTTACACTCTCGAGTCAGAAGTTGCTGCTTTCGCGAACCAACGATGAGTACTTTTTACGTGGCATAATTTAATTTTTAGGTCCGTTTTTTTTGTGTGGGGACAATACCTAAAAGTAAAGCAAGATTTTTTGAAATTTTTTTGTGAAATTTCGATTTGACAAAACATGAGCTTCGATCACTAACAGGCACTCGTTAGATGTACAATTGTTACTATAAAAAGTTTACCATCTAAAAGTTCTGGTCTATATTTTTAGGTCGAGCCGTAATGATATCAAACTAGAAAGAGAGCTATTGTATGTTTCGCCGAAGAAAAAAAACAAACAATGGTGAGCGCAGTGTGTAATACGAGCTTGTTTACATTTTTGACCTCATAACAAAAAACCTCTACTACTGCATTCTCTCTCTCGCATTTTATTCAAGCCATAAATATGTTGAAATAAAGTGTCACGTACTCAAAATAACTTTTCCATTTAACTTACCAATATTCGTTCTTGAAGTAATCTTTTCCTGCAACATTTTTTAAATGTTCGACAAACTTGATCAATGCATTGAAAATAGGTGCATGGAGTAAATGCATTAATATGAATTATTAGTTAATATTTGATGTAATAGAAACTGCAATACAAAATTTAAACGTTAAAATTTGTGGTACGGTGGCCTCAAACATTAGTAGTAAACTATATACAGTCTGTCACAGAGAAAACTGAACTTAATAGTAATTCTTAGAGGCGCCATCTACTTAAAAAAACATGCGTTGGTGTGGTAGATCTTTATTATGTCAAAATATCATGACATTTGCATCACTAGAAGCATAAAAATTATACATAAAGTAACAGTGTGCATTAGGTATAGGCGGAAAAATAAATTTTGGACAAAAAGCAAATATCAACTTGTTACAAACTCCGTAAATCGTTTACTGAAATATTTAATTTGATGAAACAAGTGTATGGCGTGTTTATCACGTACGAGTGTGTATGAGTGGTATAAACGATTTAAAGACGGTCGTGCGGACGTAAATGACGACGAACATTCTGGTGCAGAAAAATCTGTGGTTATGGAAAGTAACATCTAACCTGTGCTTAAATTTATCAGAAATGAGCCGACATTTTGATTGCGATACGTGGGAATGGAATTAAATGTTTATAAAAATTCAACTAATCGCATTTTGACACAGCATTTGGGACTGAGAAAGATTTGTGCAAGGCTTGTACCAAACAAGCTCCGAATTCAACATTGTACAGACTTGATTAAAGACTCCAAAAAGGAGGAAAACTTCAGGTTTCTATTACGTATAACTGGCGATGAGACGTGGTGTTTTCAATATAATCTAGAGACCAAGCGTCAAAGCTCTGAATGGAAGCATCCAAGCGAAGAAAGATCGAGAAAAAGATGTTTGGAGAAGTCAATAGTGAAGACGATATTGATTTGTTTTCTATGATTCGAATGGCATAGGGCATAAGCAGATTATACCAACTAGTCAAGCAGTCAATGCTATATATTATCTTGGTGTTATGAAGTGTCTTTTGGTGCGTATTCGTTGTGCGCGCCCTCAATATTGTGAAAATGGTTTTCGGCGTTTGTTACATGATAATGCATTTTAACCATCAACCATTCACCATATTCACCGGATTTGGCCGCTTGTGATTTCTATCTATTCTCCAAACTACAATTGCCGATGAAAGGACAGCGTTATGCTGACGTCGAAGCCATTAAAAAGACGTCGACCGCGATCTCGAAGGACATCTCTAAAGACGAACTTAAAAATGCATTCGACATGTTAATTGACCGTGCAAAACGTTGTATTGAAGACGAAGGCGATGACTTTGAATAAAATAAATGAATTTTACGCTTTTTATGCTTTTGCTTCTATTTTAAAAAAGTTCCGTTTTCTCAATCGAAAGTCCAAACCCCATTCTCGGTTTTACAGAAGACACGTGAATCTAGATTCACGAAAAGAGAGAAAATCACATTGTTTGCACTCTTATAAACGCTCGACCAACAACGTCGTAATCAAAAAAAGAAGAGGAAGGTAGGTAATTGCAATTTAGTTATTACAGCCACATTATAAAAGGTTTAGAATACTCCAAACGACTTTATTAACCATCCGAAACATGTAAATTAACCCTGGATAATTAAAAATAGACCGACAAGAATAAAACCTATCTCATCTGTATATCTACTTAAGATTGAATAATACAGATGGCGTACCATGCCTTTTTAGAAGAATAAATGTTGCCTATAACGACAATAAAGCGCCCATTTAGTTAGGGATTGCTTTTAACAGTAGACTTCAAAAGAAATAAATTCAACGAAATTCACATTCATAAAACCACACAAGATAGCGAAAGCTATGAAGCGTAAAATAAATACGTAACACTGTATACTCCACGTTACACTTAAACCACTTTTACGAGGCATCTTCTCATCAGTGATAAGACGCAATGCAGTGTCTGCACGCGTTCGTCTTACATCGTTTCCTGTCGCTGCTCACCCGGAGGATTGTTCAACCTTACTAATTATAAGTATACACGGTTTTGGATCTAAGCAACCAAAAGCTGTTTCTAAGGTTATTTGGGGCGCTGAATCCGAATCTGTACTCCGTTTCTTGATATTGGTTCTAGTTTTCGAGATATTAAATAAACACATTTTTCACAATTTTTGACAAGTAATCTCCATTTTATTCATTAAAAAGTGTTAAATTAGAAATGAAGAGCAGTCGAACTGAGTCGCTTGTACTGTTTGGGATCTGTTTCACGCATTAAAGTCCAACAGTAGTCGCTCATCATGCCCTCGTCCCAAAATCCTTGGTATCGTTTTTCGGTTTTCGCCAAATATTGGTGTAGTCGCTCTCCTTGCTCGTCGCTTGTATCACCCAAGTTTTCAGGAAAAAATTCGAGATGGGAATGCAGAAAAGGGATTTGCGGTGACCGAGAAAGTTGTGAACAACATTTTGTAAAGTTCACTTTGCGAAACTAAATGTTTTTCCTCCATGTTAAAATCGCTTCCACTGTTCGTCGGTGATGAACTACAAGTTTCCATGGAATTTGCACTCGTACCTGGACAAATTGGCGAAGGATCATTGCTCGCATAGGGAACTGGCAAGACACTGATGATACTCCAGGATATTTTGCTAGTTTTTTTGCATTTAGACCGACGACATTCATCAAGCAAAAGTAACAATCATCTACATGATTTTTCGGCTCTCTCCATAATATTGGCAATTAAAATGAAAAACATACTTTTTTACCGCGTGACCACTTGTATAATATTGTGCTGCACGCGTTACAAAACAATTTCGGTACCCACGGCTTGTGAGTGTTTGATACAGAGAAACCAAAATAATAAAAATATGTATTTCTGATCACATTAGTAATGACTTTGCCACTTTTTCTGATCATATAACATCCGCAAACATAACAAAAACACTTTGAATCAACTTTACAAATCTGTCTTTGCATTTTCAGACGTTTTGGATTCAAAAAAAAACTTTAAAAATACAAATTAAATAATGTTTCTGGCGACACCAACAGCTGACTGTCATTATTATAGCGCAGTGCTGTCAACATGCGCGAACTCACAAACTAGAACCAATTTTGAAAAACGAAGCCCGAATTTGAATTCAGCACCTCAAATAACGTCAAAATTTGTTCTCATCTGCTCTAATCCAAAAGTTGACCGGAATTTGTAAACTTGTGTTACTTGCACTTACACTACATCATTATACGCGGCATTATACTTTGCCATTGTTTAGAATGTCTAAACGGATTATCTTTAAGATTTGAATGATTATTATATAATAAATAGTGGATTTATATTCTTGTTCCTTTCAAAATACAAGAGCTACTCTTTACTAATCCAATACGTAAAATTCACGAAATCGTGCTTTTATAAACCCGTCAAAACTGTATTTATAAACAAACCCCAATGTACTTAATATAATTCGGCATTACCTGGAAACATAAAGCTGAAAATCGCTTTATTCTCCGTTTGAGAATTTCTAATTGGGGTATATCATAGAGTGTCTAAGGCCGCTTACATTATAACCAACACCAATCTTATTACTTATTCCGACAACCCGTACTTTAATCAAACTGACTGTGTTTTCGTTTTATGTTTACATACATATTACCACACATGCAATACTATCGTAGCATAAAGGGTGTTTCAAATTGCGCGGTTTTTTTAAGAATAAATAAAATATAGATGGCGCACTGAATTTGTCTGGGTATGTGGTAATTTAAAAAGTGTGATGTATGACATTTATAAAAATGGCTTCGTACACGGTAAAACAACGCGTTCGAATTGTTGCATTATTTTATGAAAATCAGCGTTCTGTGAAAAAAGTTTTTAGAAAATTAAGTGAATTTTATGGTTTACATAATCGTCCATCTTGTTGGTCGAATTATTAAAAAATTTCAAGAGACCGGTTCCGTGGAAGATCAAAAAAGTGAAAAATGCAGTCGTAGTGGTCGTTCACAAGGAAATATCGCTTTGGTTCGTGAAAGTGTTGCTGAAGATCCTGAAATGTCCATTAGACGACGTTCACAACAACTTGGCCTTAGTGGATCAACAACATGGCGTATTTTACACAAGGATTTAGCTCTGAAGGCATATAAGGTTCAAATAACACAGGCACTGAAGCCATTATGTCATTTAATGATATTTTACATTGGTGAAAGGACTACCTTACCGACACATATTTTTGTAATAGATGGAGGCACTAACAATTACTATTTTAAAAACGTATGTATATACTCGTATATATATATTATATATATGAGTACTTATATATAATATATATTATATGTATAAGTACTTATATTTTTTTTAAATTTTCTTTTTGTTAAGCATTTTTAACATTAAAAAACATCAAACGTGTGTGTTTGTCTAAAGACTTGATTTTTTTAAGTTTTTAGCGAGTTTTCCATAAACACATCCCTTTTTCTGTCTCATATCAAGTATACGTCTGTTTGAAAATTCACATTGACGATTGCTTGTATATACAGGGGATGCAGACGATTTACTTTCTAAGAAACTAAGTTATCATAAATGTCATTAAGATTTATGTCTATTCTATCATTTACTGTATTTTGGTCTATTATATGTACATACTATATACCATTTCTTTGATTATACGTTTATTGTAATTATTGTCTATTTCAAGGACGTCGGTGTTGCCAAAGTCGAATTTATATTTTCAGAAGCAATATCTCTCTATCGTTCTCTGCTATGTCGAATGTTCCGATTTATCTCGAAATTCTGGAACGTCAGAAACTCGCGACGCATGAATATATGTCGTACATAAATACTGCACCTCGTGCAACTCCAGTCAGTCTCAGGCGAATCGATATTCGATCGTTTACGTTTTAATTTTCGTGTTATCTGCAATTGTCGGTATTTAAACAGCAGTGAATTTATAAAGAATTATGAATAGATTTTTAAGTGAGGGTTAGCTAGAATTAGATGATAGCGAAGCATCAACAAGTACACAGACGAATATTGTTTCGAAAATAAAATCGAGCAAATATTTTTTCGATATGCGGGCGCTGCTATTAATTGCTACCACCTCACAGGTTGAGAATCATTAGGCCAATGTAAAGAGATGAAGAAAATCGACAGAAGATACTTTATTACACGTTAAGTGTTATAAAAACAGATAAAATTGACGTTTGCATGACTTAAATGATTTCTTCCTGTAATATTGGGTTGGCAACTAAGTACTTTCGGTTTTTACTGATAGAGAGCGTTGCTTTATTTTTTGTATAACGTATGTTAGTGCTGTACTTTACCGTTTGTCGCGTCATACTAGTCACATTGACGTAACTTCAGAAGCAAGTAATGCGTGATTTTTATTAAAGCTATTAGTTGTGGGTTAATTTTAAATGGAGTGCAGAAACGAACATTTTCGACATATTTTACTATTTTATTTCCGTAAAGGAAAGAAAGCTGCTGCGGCTCACTAAAAGATATGTGAATTTTTTTGTGCTAATTGCTTAACAGAGCGCACGTGTCAGACTTGGTATAAAAAATTCCGTTCTGGAGATTTTTTCCCTCAAAGATGAGCAACGTTCTAGTCGGCCTACTGAAGTTTATGATGACCAAATCAAAGTCATAATTGAAGAGGATCGTCATATAACTGTTCGAGAGGTTACGGTGAGGCTACATGTATGGCACACAACAATTGAAAAACATTTAAAATGTCTTGAGCTAGTTAAGAAGCTTGATATTTGGGTACCTCACGAATTGAAAGAAATTCATTTAACATAAAGAATCAACTTTTGCGATATACACCTTAGACGAAATGAAACCGACCCTTTCTTAAAAAGAATCATCACTGGTGATGAAAAATGGGTCCTGTACGGTAACATTGTTCGAAAACAATCATGGAGCAAACACGATAAACCAGCTCAAACCACATCGAAAGCTGAATTGCATCCAAAAAAGATCATGCTGTCAGTTTGGTGGGATTACAAAGGTGTTGTGTTTTTTGAGCTGCTTCCAAGGAACCAAACGATCAATTCTGATGTTTACTGTCAACAATTAATAAAACTGGATGAAGCAATCAAAGAAAAACGGCCAGAATTGTCAAATCGGAAAGGTGTAGTTTTCCACCAAGATAATGCAAGGCCTCACACATTTTTGGCAACTCGTGGGAAACTATTGGAGCTTGGCTAGGAAGTGATGCCACGTCCCCCATATAGCCCTGATCTAGCACCATCTGATTACCGTTTATTTCGAAGTTTGCAGAATTCTTTGAATGGTAAAACTTTCACAAATGACGATGACCTTCACTCGCATCTGGTTCAGTTTTTCGCTGATAAGGACCAGAAGTTTTATGAGCGCGGAATCATGCAGCTGAAAGAAAGATGGCAAAAGATCATTGAGCATAATGGAAAATATATAATTGATTAAAAACTATTCTTTGTAAAAAAAAAGTGTTTTATTTTATACTACAAAACCGAAAGTACTTAGTTGCCAACCCAATACTTTTTATTTGCTACAGTCAAGTACGTGTTTTCTGAGTCTCCAGACGATTAAAGTCAATATATATAATGAAAGGAATGCCATTCACAAGAACCAAACAAATTAGGTAATTGTTTTTGAAACAATGGTTGCAAACATCAAAGCCGACTCGCATTACTTTCATCTCCGCAGAAATTAAGGATGTATTTGGTAATAAATTATGCTCTTCCCCGAGAAAGTAATAATAAGATTGAATCGAGAAGCATATTTCCCGAAGAGTCCTAAAAATCATGAACTCAAATATCAGAGGGAATTTTTAATGTCCCATTTTAAATTCCGCAAAATAATTCGCAGCTTACGATTGTATCCTAGCGATGTACATTTCTCAAAGAAGGATGACGTTAAAATAGCCTTTCGCCAAATCGATTCCGATTTTTGTCTGCAAAGCGGAATCTAAAGGGGATGTAAAAACATGCAAATCTCGGAAAACATTCGCAATTAAAGAATCGAATTTATATAAATTTCGTTGGAACACAAGTAATTAATTCAAAATGAAAATAGCTTCTCAGAATAAAATCCTCTTCGGCTTTTCATACCGTAATGCGAAAGCTCCTGAAGATATTTTTAATTTCTTTCCTTCTATTTATTACACTAGTTTGCACGATAACCGTTTGAAATATTTAGCTATTGCTGACTATTGATAACATGCTCGTTACATATACACAGTCTGTCGCAGAGAAAACGAAACTTTTTTAAAATAGAAATTCTTAGTGGCGCCATCTGTTGAAAAATAAATGCGCCGGTAAGGTAGACCTATCACCAATGTTATGTCAAAATATCATAACATTTGCATCATCAGAAGCAGAGTTATATCTCATAAATTAACAGTGCGTATTTGGAATTGGTCAAAAAATCAATTTTGAGCAAAAAGCAAATACCAAGTTCTGTTTGAAACTCGATAAATCGTTTACTGAAACGTTTAATTTCATTAAACAAGTGTATGACGATGCGTGTTTATCACGTACGAGTGTGTATGAGTGGTATAAACGATTTAAAGACGGTCGTATGGACATAAATGACGACGAACATCCTGGTGCAAAAAAATCTGTGGCTACGGAAAATAATATCGAACTTGTGCGTGAATTTATCAGAAATGAGACAAAATTCTCATTGCGATACGTGGGAATGGAATTAAATATTTTCGAAGATTCAATTCATCGTATTTTGGCACAGCATTTGGAAGTGTAAAAGATTTGTGCAAGGTTTGTACCACACAAGCTAACTGAATTCAATATTGTACAGACTTGATTAAAGACTCAAAAAAGGACGAAAGCTTCAGGTATTCTATTGTAAGTGGCAATGAGACGTGGTGTTTTCAATATGATCCAGAGACAAAGCATCGAAGCTCTGAATGGAAACATTCAAGCGAAGAAAGACCGAAAAAAAGGAGTTTATGAAAGTCAAAAGTGAAGACGATGTTAACTTGTTTTTATGATTCAAAAGGCATAGTGCACAAAGAGTTTGTACCAACTAGTCAAACAGTCAATGCTGTATAGTAACAGGTTTTCCAATAAGAGTGATATGATTTCTTTAAAAAAAACACATTTATTGTTAAGAAAATTCAAAAGTTTTTTATTTAATGTGAAGTACAATCGATACAATTAAGTTCTAAATAAAACGTCATTCAAATGGCCTCCACGATTTCTTCTGCAGGAACGAATTCGATGAACCCAATTTTCGAGCACTTTTTCCACTAAATCTAGTCGTATGTCGTGAATGGCACGTTCAATATTGACTTGTAAAGCTTGAAGAGAGTCTGGTTTATTTCGATAGACCAATGACTTCAAATAACCCCACAAGAAATAGTCTAATGGTGTTAAATCACAACTTCTTGGAGGCCATTCAATATCACAATTTCTTGAAATAATCGAATCTCCAAACTTTTCTCGCAATAATTCTATTGGTACATTGCTGTGTGGCACGTAGCCCCGTCTTATTGGAACCAAATGTTGTCAAGATCAACTTCTTTCAATGTCGGCCATAAAAAGTTGGTTATCATCAATCTATACCGCTCTCCATTGACAGTAACGGTGTTACCAGCTTCATTTTGAAAGAAATACGGACCAATGATTCCACCATACCAAAAAACCACACCAAACTGTCAATTTAGGTGAATGTAATGGTTTTTCATAAATAATTTGTGTATTTTCTTCGCACCAGAATCGACAGTTTTGTTTATTTGACACACCATCCAGTTGAAAGTGAGCCTCATCAGAGAAGATGATTTTCTTAAACAAATCGTTATCGTTTTCATGTTGTTCCAAGGAAAAATCAGCAAATTCACGAAGTTTACGGTGGTCCAATGGCTTCAGTTCTTGAGTGAGAACAATTAGTACCGCATGCGCCTTATTCGCCGGATCTAACCCCTTCCGGCTTCCACCTTTTTCCAAAATTGAAAACGGCACTAGGTGGAAAGAAATTTTCGTCTAACGACGCGCTTATCATCTTCGTAAATGAGTGTTTTGCAAGCCTTCCGTAATTGCATTTTAGAGATGGCATAAGGGCATTGGAGCATCGTTGGGATAAATGTATTGCTTTTTTAGGAGAATATACGGAAAAATAAAAATTATTTTGTATTTAAAAAATTCGTTTGTCTTTTCCATTCTCAATACTTGTCAAACTACCCTCGTAGTTACATTTGCGTATTAATTTTAAATAAAAAATCACATTCCACGAAAAAATATGCACCTACAATGTATTTGGAATATATTTACTATTGCACTTTACCTGCCAGTATTTAACATCCTCAACAACAAATGTATATTTTGTTACACTTTTAAATAATATTTGCAAATATATACACATGCACGCAATTTTGTACATATATATTATGTATGTATCTATCTATGTATCTATGTATATATGTATATATGTATGTACATATGTATATATTATTAATACGCTAACAATGTTACAGAAATATTTTCAATTTGTAGTTATTTATTGGAAAATATTTATCGAAAAATCCACCCAAACGCATACTGATAGCTACCTATCTACGTACATATATGTACAGTATCACAAAGAGAAATATTTACATTGCAAATCCAATTGTTAGACATCATATTTTCATCGAGTCCAATTAAAAAAGAATTATACATTTTAACAAAAATTCTGTTTATTTTATTAACACATCATTATCGAAAAATATTTGTGTATGAACAAAAACCAAACAGGTTTCGGACGAGTTTTATTTGCTGTTATTTTTGTTTGCGTCTAATTAGATCCAACAAGGCCTACACAATGGTTAAAGTAATTTATTTTATTGTAGGAATAACGAATCAATCGGTTAATAGGAATGAGAAACACAAGATACCAGACAAATAAAACCACGAAATTAAAAGAATTAAAAAAAAGAATGATTTAAAATGCGAAATTTTGGATTTAATTTTTGTAGAAGTTCTGCATAATATTCTCCGTTTATTGCGGCACCTTTCTGAAGGTAATCAATGAGCAAAATGCCCTTTGAATCACAAAAAATTGATGCCATAGCCTTTTTTGCCGATAAAGTGGTTTTCGCTTCTTTTGGAGGTGCAGAATCACGTTCTAACCATTATTTCGACTGTTGTTTAGTTTCGGGTGTACTGTAGTGTATCCAAGTTTCATCGCAAGTAACAAATCGCCTACAAAAATCAACCGGATTCTGCTTATAAAGGTCCAAACACTCATTGGAAATGCGCAAACAAGTGAACTTTTGATCAGTCGTAAGCAATCGCGGCAACCATCTAGCCAAAAGCTTGGAAAGGCCCAATTGTTTCGTTAAAATGTGGTGTACGCATTCTATTGAAATGTTTACCATATCTGCTATCTCTCTCACTTTGAGTCGTCGATCTTGCGTAATAATATTATGAATTTTTATAATCATTTCCTTAGAAGTCACGATTTTGGGCGCTCCAGAGCGCGCTTCATCAACACAGCTTGTTCTAGCACGTTTAAATTCATTTACCCATCTACTTATTGTGGCGGATGATGGAGCAGTTTCACTTAATGTTTCCCGTAACTCATCTTTTATTTCGGTAGCTTTCGTACCCTTAATTACGAAGTATTTAATCACCGCACGATGCTCTGCTTTTTCCATTTTAACAAAAGGACGTGTTGCTTCTTCTTCAATCAGCTGTCAAAAATAAACTAATCAACCGATTTATCTAAATATCGGAATGTGAACATATAAATAGGCAACCTAAATTACAATGCATTTGTTTTACCAATAAGAGCGCTACCTATGTGTCATTCTCACTACTTGTCAAACTATCCTCGTAGTGCAATATACTATAATTATGAGGCTGCTCGTCGAGTCTTGATACAGACGAAACGGCCGTTGTAGTCGTGTTTTCGGTCAATAGATACTTATTTGTATTTGACTGGCTTCCAGAATAAACCTATCTAAAGTAAGGTTGTAGTTATTATAGACAGTACCCTGTCTTAACTACAATGCCAGACAAAAATGCTTTAACATTTCAAACAGAGATGGAAATCCAAACTTATCAATTATTTACTTAATATATACGCCATCCTCTATGGTCGCGATGGCAATATATATTGACTGAGGCTACCTGAGGAGTCTTAGTAAAGACGAAACGGCCGTCGTAATCACTTTTTCGATTAACAGATACTTGTTCGTAATTATACATTTATGAGGGTAGCCGTTTATATTTCGGGAACTGGCAACACTGTTAGAGTTGCTTCCGATCTGATGATTACATCGTAAAGTTTGTCATTTTTGACAATATATTTACCTTAACAGTTTCATTATCCGCTATTTCTATTGTTGACAGTAACTTGAAAACTGTATGTCAGCGGAAAAATGGAATTAACGATTATACGACTATACAATCTCATGGGCACCGAGCATATATCTTACCAATAGACCACAGAGAACAGTAACATTCAAGTCCTTCTAATGTGCCATAAATTGCCATAAATAAAAACCCACGATAGATTACTAATTGCATACAAAAGGTACTAGGAAAGTTTTACAATATAGCGCAACAATGAATCGTAGGAAGCTGCTTGTTGCTGCATGTTGAGACATGTTCATACGTGCTTAGTAGCCGCCGCGCCATGTCGATAGACTCAGTTATTCATTAGCAGTGAGAGCGTAAAGTGCTTGCGATGGCATCGTGGTCAGGAAATGAGATAGGGCAGTTTTGCGTTGTAATTTCGTGCGTGGTTTAAACATAGACCAGTGCTTCCAAAAAATGACTCTTGCACTAGGTGATGTTTGTCAACATCGCACAACGATATTCAGGTGGTATAGAGAATTCCAAAGGGGAAATTTAACTGTGCAGGATGCTGAGAGGCCGGGAAAGCCACGAACGTCAGTTACGGAGGAAAACGTTACTACTGTGAGAGAAATGCTTGGCGAGGACAGCCGAGTAACCTACCAACAGGTAGAGGGTACTTCAGGCCTAAATGCACCAGCAATTCGTTCGATTCCGCACGATTATTTGCACGTGAAGAAACTTTGTTCTCTCTGGGTGGCGCATTGACTGACTGAAGAGCAAATGACACGACGTGTGACTTGGTACCGGGAGATGCTAAAAAAGTTTAATAAGGTTGTACTATTACGATGTCCCGACCAAAGCTCGAAACAAAGTTTGGGTCTTTAATGATGAGGACACACCCGTAGTTGTCAGAAAATCCCGATCTGTAAAGAAGAAAATAATAACTGTATTTTCCAAATCGAGTGGAATTGTGGAACGCTCAACGCGTCGTTTTGAACACACAGAAGACAGTCACAGTTAAGTGGTATACTGAACAGTGCCTGCCTAAAGTCATCGGATCTGTGAAGAATCTGCGGCCAAAGTCAAGAATGGACATCTGGTTCCTCCATCACGATAATGCTCCAGCTCACCGCTCCGAATCCTGCACCGAATATTTGACAACGACAGGATTGAAACTTCTCGAGCACCCTCCCTACAGTCCAGATCTTGCACCCTGCGACTTTGCACTGTTCCCGCATGTAAAAATGAAGCTAAAAGGGAGGCGGTTTTCCAGTGATGAGGACCATCTGCGGGCTTGGGATAACGAGTGTGCTTTACTCCCTAGTGAAACTTGGCAGAACTGGTTTAAAGATTGGTTTCGGAGGATGGAGAGATGTATCGTAAAAACGCATAATTATATGTTCGAAATATCATTTACTATCTGAGAACTAATTAAAAATATTTTGGGAAAAATCTAAAAAACGAATTGCAATAAAAACTGTCAAAAACTAACAAGAAAAATATCGTACAAAAGAAAAACAAAATCGTTTCTTAGTATTACAACGTCCATGGTCTTTCATTTATTTTTATATGAGGGTTTAAAACCTGTAATTAAGACACGAATGTCAAAAAGTATTAACAAAGTAGTTCACAAATGCAAATTAAAAACTCTTAAATACTTGACAAACTCCATCTGACATTAATCTTTAAATATTTAACTTAGATAAGAAAGTTATTTATATTCTAAAATACTTGTAATACTTATAAAATTAATCAGCTTATAAACGCTACGCTTGTATATACATAAGTATGTTTCGGTAAAAGTGAAAGCTACTTCGATCGATAGCACCACAAATAAGTACAATTAATTTTGTTTTTTTTTATGTCCTGAGGAAATATATTATATTTCAACCAACTACATCCCTCAAAACAAGCGGGCCATGTTATATGATAACAATACGAGCTTGTTTTGTACATGCAGTCGGCCACAAGTTTTCGTATAGCTAATGAAAGTTCAGAAACATTAAATGTAAATATTCGATTATGATGGATTATACTTGGACATTTAATAATGTTAAAAAATTGTAATTGCAATATGAAAACTCTCCAACATTTCATTCGATGTGTGGTGTTTTCTCTATTCAAAAACCAATATATAAATCGCTTTTATAATATCATATACAGTATGATGAATAATGGTACGGGTAATTTTTTGGATGCAATATTTTTATTTTCTATTTTTGTTTTAATTTCATTCAAGCAAAGATGTTGCTCAATTGGTATTTCCGAATGTAAATGTATTATGAGAATTCTCAAAAGGGAGGCCTTAATACTTCATGGTATTTATATTAATTTCGTTTTACTATCAGGTGTGCAACTAAGTTCTCGCTATTTTTTTGATGAAAATGCAACTTTATTGTGAATAAATGTTTACAAATGAATCATTCAAAGTATTGCCCATCGCTAGCGACAACTTTTTTCCCATCTTTCTGGCAGAGCCCGAATACCGTCACGGTAGAAGTGTTCGTCTTTTGATGCTATCCACGAATCAAGCCATTTTGAGATGTCTTCATATGAGCGGAAATGCTGATTAGCCAGACCATGTGCCATCGAACAAGTAATAATCGAACGGCGCAATATCTGGGGAATATGGCGGGTGGGGTAGGACCTTCCATTTGAGCGTTTCTAAGTAGGTTTCAATGGGTTTGGCAACGTAAGGCCGAACGTTGTCATGTTGTAGAATCGCTATTTCGTGCATCTGCTCGTATTGTGGCCGCTCTTCGCGCAGTGCTCGGCTCAATCGCATCAATTGAGTTCGATACCGTTACCCAGTGATGGTTTCGTTCGGTTTCAACAGCTCATAATAAATAACACCGCCCTGGTCCCACCAAATACACAGCAAAACCTTTGCAGCGTGAATATTCGGCCGAACCGACGACGTAGAAGCATGACCGGGCAGTGCCCATGATTTTGTTCTCTTTGAGCTGCCGTAATGAATCCATTTTTCATCACCCGTGACGATGCGATGAAGAAAACCCTTCCTTTCTTGCCGCTGGAGCAGTTGTTCACGGGCGAAAAAACGACGCTCAACGTCTCTTGGCTTCAAATCATAAGGAACCCAAGTTCCTTGTTTTTGAATCATTCCCAACGCATGCAATCGCTGGGAAATGGCTTGGTGGGTAACTCGTAATGCTGAAGCAAGCTCTTTGGCACGGATCCTCATCGAGCAGTGCCTCCAATTCAGCGTCTTCGAAGGTTTTTGGTCTTCATTCACGCGAACGGTCGTCAACATCGAATTCACCGTCTTTGAGGCGACGGAACCAATCACGGCACGTTGTTTCACTTAGAGCAGCATATCCGTAAACTTTTTGGAATTCTCGATGCGCTTCAGCCACCGTTTTCTTCGAATGAAAGAAGAAAAGCAATACTTCCCGCAAATGACGATTATTTGGCACAAAATCAGACATTTTCACACAACCAAAAGTATATGACGCAAAAACAAAATCACTAATGTGTCAAAGCGGTTTGTTTACCATATGCCTAAGCTTGGTTCATGACGTTTTGGTTATGTCACAATCGACCAGCACTTACTACTGGAGCCATCTCTTGAAAAACAGCGAGAACTTAGTTGCGCACCTAATACATTTATGTGTATTTTTCTTTAATGTATTATTAATGAAGTTTTAAAAAGGATCTAATTATACAACGGATACAAATGCATCTTGTTATAGATTTAATTTTAAGAGAGTAATAAATGTTAATTCTTTAAATATAGCTCATATTCCTTTTAGGTATACTTATTGAACTTATTAAGCAATAAGTATATACGAGGGTAGTCGTTTATATTCCGGAATAGCAAAAAAAAAAATTTATGATCGAAAATATTTTGATTGCTTTTCAAAATATGCTCCTTGAAAATCAATGCACTTTTGCATTCGTTTAAACCAATCCGAAAAGCATTGCTACCACTGTGAAGCAGATATTTCCATTTTGAATGGTTCAACTGCCTCTTCCGGCGTAGATAACCGTTGACCACGAAGTTTGTTCTTCACGTGCGCGCATTGTCATGGTGGAGAATGATCTGTTGTCTTCAGTTTGTTTTCGTTATTTCTTCAAAAACTTTTCGGAATTGACCGTTCTACAACTCTCTAAAGCCACGGTTGTAACGTGACCGGTTTTCCGAAAAAACAAGCGACCATTTGTTTTTATGTGCTTCGAGCGCGAACAACTATTGTTGGTCTTGACTCATCTTGGAATACTCACATAGTCGACTGCTGTTTACTATCGGGCTCATACGTATAGATCCAAGATTCATCACCTGTGACGACTTTATAAATGTTTCTTGAATAACTGCCATTGTATTTTTTGGACATTTCTTGGCACCAATCGACGCGACTCCCTCTTTGAGCGGTTGTCAAATTATGTGTTAGCCAACGTGAACATAGCTTCTTAACGGCTAAATGTTCATGCAGGATCTTATGCACGCTGGTGTTACTAATACCTAGAGATACCTCGATCTCACGGTATATCACATGATGGTCTTGCATTATCAATTCAGACACTGCATTAATGTTTTGCGACACGAACATTTGTGGGACGACCTTCACGAAATTCATCGTCCAAGGAACGCCGTCCAAGTTTGAATTCACTATACCAACGATATACCATAGTTTACGATGGTGCTTGTTAGTAATAATAATATTAAAAAATATATAACATATATAATAATAATATAAATACAGGGCCTGTATTTTTATTATTATTGTCACTATTACATTTATTATTTAAGGCGCCCAACAAAATGTAAAGATATATGTGAAGAAAAGGTCAGTAACAATGTTTTTAAATTGTTAAGTTAATAGTAAATAGAAAGTCAAAATTTTAATTATAACTCGATAAGTCTTTACAATACACTGTCGTAACATCATCAACATGTAGTATCAATAATAATACTAATAATGATAATAATAGTTCTTTATTGAGTACAACAAATAGCCCTTTACAGGACTCTAAAGTAGTAAAATAAACAATTTATTTAAACCAAAAAAAAATAAATGAAATAAACGGTACAAAATAAAGTGAAATACAACTGAAATAATCAAATAATAGTAAATAAAGACATCATATTTGTAGGTACACTATAAAAATACATCATCCAGTTTTCGCCTAGCACTCGTATACATTACAGTAACAGGAAATCTCATCAAATTTGTTCTAGTTCTCAGTGTTACATAAGTGTTATTGTATCTACTAGTTAATTGTGGCACATAAAATAGTAAATTAGATAATAAATATTCACAATCAACTTTATTATGAAATAAACCGCGCAAGAACCTAGAACGGTGACCATCTCGACAATATCCCGGAGAAATAAAACCATGTCTCTGGAGTAATCTCACGTGTCTTAACCCAGTAACGGGTTATGATATAAATTTTAAAAACTTAAATTCCCTCAAGACACATTTTGTTCCCAATATATATGGGATAAACTATAAAACATGCTTATTCCATTTTGATAACCAAAAAAGGCAAAATACAAAGATCTTGAAACGTCTATATTCATAAAGTAGCGAAAATTCGACCTCGGATTGAACTCGGAGACCCTGGTGTGATAAGGTAATGATACATTCAGAATACACAACATTGCAAAATGCTTGATATTAAAATTATTTATTGACAATTTTTTTTCTTAATTTCTCTGTTTTTTTCTCTTCGTATAAACAAATACATAATTTGAATGACTAGTGTATATTTTATCATAAACAATTTAGATTACATGGCAACATGAAACGTTATAAATTTCAAATAATTAATATTGCATATACATTGTACAAAGGGTACTAGGAAAGTTTTTCAATATGACGCAACAATGAATCGTAGGAAGTTGCTTGTTGCTGCATGTTGAGATATGTTCATACGTGCACAGTAGCCGCGGCGCCATGTCGATGGGCTCAGCTATTCATCAGCAGTGAGAGTGTAAAGTGCTTGCGATGGCATCGAAATGTGAGAAGGGCAGTTTTGCGTTATAATTTCGTGCGTGGTTTAAACATAGACCAGTGCTTCGAAGAAATGACTCTTGCACGTTGTGCGATGTTTGTCCACATCGTACAACGATATTCAGGTGGTATAGAGAATTCCAAAGGGGAAATTTAACTGTGGAAGATGCTGAGAGGCCGGGAAGGCCACGAACGTCAGTTACGGAGGAAAACGTTACTACTATGAGGAAAATGCTTGGCGAGGACAAGCGAGTGACATACCAACAGATAGAGGGTACTTCAGGCCTAAATGCACCAGCAATTCGTTCGATTCCGCATGATCATTTGCGCGTGAAGAAACTTTGCTCTCTGGCTGCCGCATCGACTGACTGAAGAGCAGATGACACGACGTGTGACTTGGTGCCGGGAGATAATTGAATAACATCGTGACAGGTGACGAGATTGTATTTTTCAAATCGAGTGGAATTGTGGAACGCGTCGGTTTGAACACACAGAAGACAATCTAAAGTCATTGGATCTATGAAGAACCTGCGGCCAAAGTCAAGAATGGACACCTGTTTCCTCCATCACGATAATGCTCCAGCTCACCGCGCCAAAGCCTGCACCGAATATTTGACCACGACAGGATTGAAAATTCTCGAGTGCCCTCCCTACTGTCTAGAGCTTGCTCCCTGCGCCTTTGCACTGTTCCCGCATGTGAAAATTAAGCTAAAAGGGAGGCGGTGTTCCGGTGATGAGGACCTTGTGCGGGCTTGGGTTGGGTGCATTACTCAATAGTGAAACCTGGCAGAACTGGTTTAAAGATTGGTTTCGGAGGAAGGAGAGGTGTATTGAGTGTAGACGAAATTGTGTGTAGAGGAAATTACTTTGAAAAAATTAAACAAACAAAGCTGTATTGCAAAACTTTCCTAGTACCCTTTGTACATAAAAAAAAAATTATGTCAAGGTTAAAGAATGAACTATGATATCTTTTATTTTACTTCTAAACAGAGGCTGTAAATTTAAAATATTACGCAATCAGAATCGACTTTTTAATATTTATATAAATAATCTTGATCACTTCTTTATAATTTAGTATTTTTTTTATTTTTTTTATGTTAATATTTTACTTAACTTCTGCGAAGCAAGCTTCGTTTACATTTATTAGTTAGATAAGATACAAAGAAATGCGAATGTTTTGTAGTCATAATATTAAAAGTTGTTTGTCTATGTGTATATTTTCATATTACTCAAATAAATAATATTATACAATAATAATATTAATATATATATATATATATACATATGTATATAACATTATATATATATATATATATATATATATATCTAACTAAAACCAATAATCAGCTGGTTGTTCATTGATGAAATCGACAAATGAACGACGTTTTAAATGATCTAATGGCTTCAGATCCTGTGTTATTTCAACCTTATATGCCTTCGGAACCAAATCCTTGTGTAAAATACGCCATGTTGTCGATCCACTAAGTCCAAGTTCTTGTGAACGTCGTCTAATGGACATTTCAGGATCTTCGGCAACACTTTCACGAACCAAGCCAATATTTTCTTGTGAACGACCACTACGACTGTATTTTTCACTTTTTCGACCTTCCATGGAACCGGTCTCTTGAAATTTTTTAATAATTCGCCCAATATGCTTTCAGAAGGACGATTATGTGAACCATAAAATTCACGTAATTTTCTGAAAGCTCTTTTCACAGAACCCCGATTTTCATAAGATACAATAATTCAACAATTTGAACGCATTGTTGTACCGTGTACGAAGCCATTTTTATAAATGTCATACATCACATTTTTTAAATGCATCTATATTTTATTTATTCTTGAAGAAAACCGCGCAATTTGAAACACCCTTTATGTATGTTTTAACTTTTAACATATTTTAAAGCATCTTACAAACAAAGAAAAATTAAAAACTAAGGAAAATAAAGTTATAATCTAAGTATACTGCGCAGTCTTTACAAATTAATCTTCACGAATTCCGCACAAATGAGTAATGATGTTATAATTTTCACACATGATCGATATTTATAAGCGACGCAAAACGTTCGTTCTACTCAGATCGCGTCAAAATATATTTCATTACCGAAACAATAATCTCAAAACTTTAAACCTTATTCCGCCCAACAACCACGAACAATTAACATTATTGTTTAAAAAGTTGTAAAGAACTGTTAAGCTAAGAACAATTCTTGTCTTGAATAAAATTTTATCGATTCAGCATAACCGTGTAGTCGTGTTACACTCCATCATCTACACGTATCGCATATTTCAAAAACAATCTGTTTTGACGTTCGGGATGTACATTTGATACATCGAGTACCAAAAATGAGATGGATATTTCGAGCCTTGTTCTGGTTAAGGCGTAGTAAAACGTAGTTAAGCATTTGGTATTTCTAAACTCCCTATAGTTTCTGTATATGAAACCACATATGTTATCTAATAAGCAGTTGTAACTATTACACTGATGTATTCAGCAAAGCTTAGAGTCGAATATAACTGAAATAAGATAAGATATGGTCAAACATTGTCTTCCTCTCTCGTCCCATCGAAGGAGAAAGCGAAGTGTGTATTCGCTCGATCGATTCTCATCAGGTATTAGTAGCTGATGAGAATCGATCACACGAAACGCGTCGTAAACAACAGACATAAGATACGATTATTACCCATGATTTTTTGTCTTTTCAGGGTGTTTATGGAAGAATTACAACATTCAACAACAGAATTGAACGGCGTACTGTTTGCTGTTAAATAAATGGGCTGAAAAAATCTACAAAACCCATTTTAACAATTGATGTATGTATGTTCGTCAGAAATATCGTCCTCGATTATTTCTAAGCATTTTTAAACGAAAACATTATTTTTGCATGGTTGTCAAAATTTCAAAATTTTGAACATAGAGGTACTGTGTCTCCATGCTTACAAAATTCAATTAACACAACAACTGAAGCCTAATGACCATGCACAGAGGAGAGAGTTCGTTGAATGGATTATTGAACATCAGCAAATGGATGCTGATTTTTCGAGCAAAATCATCCTAAGCGATGAAGCACATTTTCACCTTGATGGTTTTGTTAATCGCCAAAATTGTCGCTTTTGGGGGTTCTGAGAACCCACAAGTGATTGTCGGAAAACAAACGCATTCACAACGTGTCACTGTTTGGTGTGGATTTTGGGCTGGAGGCATAATTGGACCATACTTTTTTGAAAATGAGACTGGTCAAGCAGTAACTGTTACTGGTGCTTGATATCGCGACATGACAACACAGTTCTTTCTGCCGAAATTGGATGATATTGATGTGGCTAATATGTGGTTTCAACAAGACGGTGCCACATGTCATACAGCCCGTGAAACAATTCAATTACTGCATGAGACATTTCCAGGTCGTGTACTCTCTCATTTCGGTGATCAGAATTGGCCCCCTAGATCATGTGATTTAACACTATTAGATTTCTTTTTATGGGCTTATTTGAAATCACAGGTCTATGTCAACAAGCCCACAACCATCCGTGCATTAAAGGAGGAGATTCAACGCTGCATCAACGAAATTCAGCCACATTTATGCATAAGAGTCATGGAAAGTTTCGACAAACGGGTGCGTATGTGCATGCAAAGCCGTGGAGGCCATTTGCCCGACGTGTTATTCCATAAATAACCCTATCCTATGTACTTTATGATTCAATGAAAAAATAACAATCAAAAGACCAAAAACTGTGTTTCTGTTTAATTCAAATCTTGCGTTAATTTTGGGACACCCTTTATTTTACGATCTTGACAATCAAGTAATTGGGTTTAGTAATTGATATTTCTCCGTTAGTTGATAGAACCGAAACGTTTTTTTTTAAAATTATAACCCGTGCTAATTAGAAGTTTTAAAACAATAATTAAAAACAATTGCATGACGGTTTTAAAATACTTTATCAGCTCAATTAATTCCATGCAAATACACGTATAAATAAGAACATCATAACGAAACACACTATTCTGAACAGACCGAATTGGAAAAAGGCTTTCCACTTTTGAAGAAACGGCTAAATTATTCTCACCTGAATAAGCAATGTGTATCTGGAGGAATAACGCCAGTAGCCCAAGAAATATCCTTTTCTCTTCCATGTTGATACTTCTAGAAAGCACTATATATATATATATATATATATATATATATATATATATATATATATATATATATATAGCAAACACTTTAAAGCTTCTTTAGCATTAAGTCTCACGTGAAATACAACTTACATTTTCACATAATCTCCTTACGTATCAAACCTTTATTTCGTTTTAAAAGTTTTAACAAAGTTCCTTAATTCGAAATGAAATGCCAGTTATTTTATTTTTATTTGCAAAGTTCTATTCAATTCAAGTTCTATTTAAAACTATTTCGTACTTTCGTGTCGTTATATATAGATTATGCGGATAGTCTATATGATACGCTGATGTAATTGAAAATATCAAACAGACTCTTAGCACTGCAAATTTATCTATTTATTATTTATTCAACAAAATTAGCGATAAAATAATTTAAAGCATTACTAGCGCGCTATCGATTCGAAAATTTATATTTTCGCCCGGTGTTAAACGCGCGTACCATCAATCGGTAAAAAGCACGTGCAATTAATGATCTCAGGACATAAATTTTCAGTGCATAATCTATATGAACTATCAGTTTTGATGACGTTAGTGTTATCCTCGTGAGTTTGACACCCGTTCAAAATCGCGACCGAATAAAACGACGGTCGACGTCGGACTGCACCATAGGAACGTTCGTTTTGGCGCCGCTACCTGCGATTTCAATATAAGATCATGCGCTCTGGTTTCTTATAACAGGTGCGTGTGCATCTGCTTTCAGATAATAATTATGCGCGTTTTCATGTGAATTAATTGTAATAAAAATGTGGAATATCTTAGTTTTTCACCCTATATTTTAATGCGCAAGCCAGGCTGTTTTCTATGCCGAACCGGAAACGGTTTGAAGATGCTTCGATCGGCTAAGATTTCGTAAAATTCTTACTAAATAGTTTTCATCAAAATTATGATAATTCTATGACATAAAAACGTTTTTGAGGTAACGGGTGTCCCAAAATTAAAGCAAGATTTGAATTTGTCGCCATTTGTGCAGTAAAGTGTTGGCAACCCTAAAAAAACAGTTCGACAGCTGACAGTTTAGGGTTAGTAAAAATGGAACGTCACACAATAGAACAACGTGTCTTCATTATTGAACAATATTTCAAAAATAATAAAAGCTTGGCGGCCGCAGTTCGAAAGCTTCATACAAAATATGGTCGGAATAGTGTTTTAATTTCGTCAACTGTGAAGAGATTAATTGAAAAATTCAGGGAGACTGGATCTGTTCTAGACGACAAACACACTGGTCGTCCAAAAACAAGCCGTTCAAATGTCAATATCGAAGCAGTGCGTGAGAGTGCCGGTGACAATCCAAGAACTTCAATTCAGCGACGTGGACAAGAATTGCAAATTTCAAGAAGCTCTCTACAGCGTATACTCACTAAAGATCTGTGTCTCCATGCTTACAAAATTCAATTAATACAACAACTGAAGCCTAATGACCATGCACAGCGAAGAGAGTTCGTTGAATCGATTATTGAACATCAACAAATGGATGCTGATTTTTCGAGCAAAATCATCCTAAGCGATGAAGCGCATTTCCACCTTGATGGCGTTGTTAGTCGCCAAAATTGCGGCTTTTCGGGTTCTGCGAACCCACATGTGGTTGTTGAAAAACAAATGCATCCACAATGTGTCACTGTTTGGTGTGGATTTTGGGCTGGAGGCATAATTGGACCATACTTTTTTGAAAATGAGGCTGGCCAAGCAGTGGCTGTTACTAGTGCTCGATATCGCGACATAACACAGTTCTTTCTGCCGAAATTGGATGATATTGATGTGGCCAATATGTGGTTTCAACAAGACGGTGCCACATGCCATACAGCCCGTGAAACAATTCAATTACTGCATGAGACATTTCCAGGTAGTGTACTCTCGCATTTCGGTGATCAGAATTGGCCCCCTAGATCGTGTGATTTAACACCATTAGATTTCTTTTAATGGGGTTATTTAAAATCACAGGTCTATGTCAACAAGCCCAGAACCACCCATGCATTAAAGGAAGAGATTCAACGCTGCATCAACGAAATTCAGACACATTTATGTATAATGGTCGTGGAAAATTTCAACGAACGAATGCATATGTGCATGCAAAGCCGTGGAGGCCATTTGCCCGATGTGTTATTCCATAAATAACTCTATCCTATGTACTTTATGATTCAATAAAAAAATAATAATCAAATGACTAAAAACTGTGTTTTCTATTTAATTCAAATCTTGCGTTAATTTTGGGACACTCTTTATAATAATGTAAATGTACCAATTACTTTAGGCAATCTCAAGCATTTGTATTGAATAGTGAAATCAAAACTATAAATTTTTTTATAATTTTGGTTGTAGGTTAGTTAGAATATAGAAGCTTGAGAACTGGACGCTCCAAAACGATTAAGCAATCGATTGGGAGAAAACATCTTTGACAAAACAAATATTAAGACTAGCATCTTGGAATATAATATCCTGGAATACTAGCGATCAGGAAATAATATCGGAAATATCCGAAAAAGTTACTGACATCTGTGTAATACAAGAGACAAAAAAGATAGGAAAGGGAATACTGCAGTATAGTGAATATGTGCTGATATATTCTGAAAAAAATAAGGAAGAACGAGTAAAGGAAAGTTGGGATACTCATTCATAAAAAATTCCGATCGCACATTGAAGATATAACCTACACCAACGAAAGAAAAATAAAACTGCACGTTAAAATTAAGGACAAAGTGGTGACCTTTATCAACGTATGTAAACCGTGTTTCAAATTGCGCGTTTTTTTTTAAGAATAAATAAAATATAGATGGCGCACTGAATTTGTTTGGGTATGTGGGCATTTAAAAAGTGTGATGTATGACATTTATAAAAATAGCTTCGTATACGGTACAACAACGCGTTCAAATTGATGAATTATTTAATGAAAATCAGCGTTCTGTGAAAAGAGTTTTTAGAAAATTACCTGAATTTTATGGTTTACGTAATGGTCCATCTGAAAGCACTATTGGTCGAATTATTAAAAAATTTCAAGAGACCGGTTCCGTGGAAGATCAGAAAAGTGAAAAATACAGTCGTAGTGGTCGGCCACAAGAAAATATTGGTTTGGTTCGTGAAAGTGTTGCTGAAGATCCTTAAATGTCCAGCAGACGACGTTCACAACAACTTGGACTTAGTGGATCAACAATATGGCGTATTTTACACAACGATTTAGCTCTGAAGGCAGGTTGAAATAACACAGGAACTGAAGGCATTATATCATTTAAAACGTCGTTCATTTGTCAATTTCATCAATGAACAACCAGCTGATTTTTCTCAAAAAATAATGTTTTCCGATGAGGAACATTTTGAACTTGGTGGCTATGTTAATAAACAAAATTGCCGTGTCTGGGGTGAGGAAAATCCACGAATTATTCATGAGAAACCTATGCATCCTAAACGAGTTACTGTTTGGTGTGTATTATTGTTAGGTGGTGTAACTGGATCTTATTTCTATTGCTGGGAAGCTGTAACTGTCAATGATGATCGACATTGTCGGATGATAACCGAATTTTTGTGGCCTGAATTAATGAATATTGATCTAGAGGATATATGATTTCAACAGGATGGCGCTACACCTCACTTTGCACACGAATCAATTGATTTATTGAGAGAAAATTTCCTGGACGTGTAATCTATTTTGTTAATTGGCCAAATTAGAATATTTTCTTTGGTGTTATGTGAAAAGTGATTTATAAAAACAATCCACAATAATTCCTACTTTGAAAGATGAAATTATTCGTGTCATTCGTGAGATAGAGCCTCGATTATGCCAAAATGTCATTGAAAATTTTAACGAAAGAGTGAACGTCTGTGGAGCTGCAAGAGGAGGCCATTTGGCAGATATTATTTTTCAAATATAAATGTCATAACTGATACTTCAATTACCAATAAAAAGTTTTTGAAAGTGAATGTAAATTGTGATTTATTTACTCTTTAAAAAAACCGTGAAATTTGAAACACTCTTTATACGTACCTGACAACAGAAGGAGCAATTGTATAAAGAATTACAAGAAGTAATTGATACAATGCCACTTAGAGATCGCAATATGCCAGGTCAATCAATATGTTTTATCGTTCGATAAGAGATGGCGCTATTAAGTTTGTCGTTTTTTTTTCTAAAAATTGTACTATTTTTTCTATGAACACGTGTGAAGTTTTCTCATTTTATATTTTTTTATTCCTATATTGATAGGTGTTAACCAAAGACATACAACAAGGAGTACAGACCAAAATTTGGCAAAGTGTGAGAAATAAAAAGGCCGACGTAAATGAAATTCCAAGCTTTACTTTTTCTTGGGTTTCTTCTTGGGAGCTTATAGTTTAGTTGGCTAGAGTTGTTCCAGGTTAAAGTGAAGTTGATTTGATAGAAAAGTTAACTAACTTCTATGTAAAACGTATCTATAATCAGGGTTTGTTCAGTTGATGTTAGTGTTTCTACTCTTAAATTAATTGTATGTTTTATAATTAAATTACATTTCTTAAAGATTCCTGACAAATATTACAATAACTATACTGGGTGGAATGGTAATTCTTGCTTCATTAATCTTGTCATGTTTTGATTTAAACATAAAAATGCTCCCAGAATTAATTAATATTGAGAAATAAGGCGAAAGATTCATTTCTTCTTCTTTATAGCGTTACAGCAATGGTGGGCCTATTTACTGACGCACAACCTTACGAGATATTTTAGCTTGTTTTTCATATTCTTCACATTTACCGTGCTAATTTGTAATACTTCAGATAACTGAAATGCAACTGACAAAATAATATAACGTCGAAACTACTAACATGTACATCTTTATCAAAAATGGCAAAAAAAACTCTACCACATCAATATTGGTACTATGTATACGTATTATTAAGTTGTCGTCATCAGCGACATGTCGATTCACGCTAAAGCTCACAAAGAAAAAATTTCACGCGTTTATGCAAAACAAACAAAATAAGCACAGAAGAATAGTTCAAGCACTTTAAGGACGTACATCCGCTCCCAGTAAAAAGTCGTTATGGATCAGCAGAAAATTTGTCAGCAAAGTCATGTTGAAGATTGGAAGATACGTGGGAGCGTTTTTATATTCGTGGAATGGGGGACAAGGGGTGGAAATAAAAAAACCAAATTATTTTTCTTTTTCAATATATTCACCTGCAAGACGGATACATTTTTCACATGTTTCAATTAATTTATTTATACCCTCATAAAAAAATGATTTCTCTTTATCTGCAAAATACGCCGAAACTGCCTCCTTGACTTCATCATCGGCAGTAAATTTTTTACCCCGCAGCTCTTTTTTCATTTTCGGAAACAGGTAATAATCACTCGGGGCCAGGTCTGGGCTGTAGGGTGGGTGATTCACAATTTCGAAGCCCACCTTATGCAGGGCAGCTAACGCAACGCGGCTCTTGTGGACGGGCGCGTTGTCGTGCAAAACCAGAACACCTTTTGTCAATTTTCCCCGTCTTTTCTCTTTAATGGCTTCTTTTAGTCGCTCTAATATTGAAGCGTAATATTCTCCGGTTATAGAAACACCTTTATCTTTATAATCAATCAACTATATTCCTTCCGAGTCCCAAAATACCGTTGCCATGAGTTTCCCAGCTGATTGTGACACTTTAAATTTCTTGGGAGGTGCTGTGCCCTTTTTATGCCACTGCATGGAGTCTTGTTTGGACTCAGGTTCATAATGATGAACCCAAGTTTCGTCTCCAGTAACAATTCCACTCAATACACCATCCTTGTCTTCATTACAGAGGTCCAAAAATGCACGCGAACACTCTACGCGCTGTTGTTTTTGCGGCGGCGTGAGCATTCTCGGCACCCATCTTGCGCTGACCTTAGACATGCCGAGATGATCGTGTAGGATTTTAAAAATTGTTGTATCGGATACTCCAACCATTTCTGCGAGTTGTTTCTTCTTTAGTCGAGCATCTTCGAGTACAATTTGTTCAACTTTTTGGATAAGTGCTGGCGTGGTCACCTCAATGCTCCTGCCCGGCCTCGGGTCGTCTTCAAGGGATTCCCTGCCCTGTTTAAATAAACTATGCCACTTGTACACCATGGTTTTTCCTGAACAAGAGTCGCCGTAAACCAATGACATCTCATTCATTATGGTCGCGACTGATTTTCCTTGCCTGGTAAGGAACTTTATAACGGCACGATATTCGATTTTTTCCATATTTCACTTTTCACTCCTGATTATGTTACTTGGTTGACGATAGCTCAAAGACTAACTGTCTAATAACAATGAAACTTCGTATTTATACTAATCATGAGTCGCTGCACAGGCCACGCCCCCAATGCGCCTACTCACCCCTCTACAACCCGCTCATTCCGCGAATATAAAAACGCTCCCTCGTATAGTCATCGATGGTAATTCAGAAGAAATCTTCAGTAAAATTACAGCATTAGCTGTTGAGTTGTGCGGGCATTCTAGAATTTAAAATACAAGTTACTATTCCCTTTTGTAGGGAAACAAGCGTTTCACCTGAGCCGGTAATAGAAGCATGATATTTTCTACGCGGAAGACCTATGTTTTGCACAGACTTCAGTAATGAAAGATTGTTGCGATCCTGAATCTATTACTAATCGAATTGACTGAAACACTCCAGAAATATCTTTAATTAAAGCGATAGCTGTTGTCAATAATGTAGCGAGTGAAGGAAAATTTGAAACAGTAATTTGATAAGAAGTAGAACTCTCAGATACGTCGGCACTCTCTTTTTTATTATTAAAATGGGGAAATGTGTGCTGTTTGGTATGACAAGCATGGCTTATATTTTTTTGAAGCACACTTTGACGAAAAATATGAACCTAAACAATTGAAACAACGCTTATTTGCTTTAATAAACTGACACAGTTCAGCAGGCGATAATTTCAAGAACTGATTACATTCATTTAATTTGTGATCTTGTTTACATTGCGAACAATTTTATGTACTGTTTTATTGGTTGATGCGAATGCCCTTTTGAATGAATTAGGTACTAAATCTTTACCACTGGCAAGCACCTTACAAGACATCTCCAAAATATGACATTGCTTTTTATAAATGTGATAATAAAGGGTGTTTCAAATTTTGCGGTTTTTTTAAAGAATAAATAAAACACATAATTTGCATTCACTTTCAAAAACTTTTTATTGGTAATTGAAGTATCGGTTATGATATTTATTTAGACGTCCACTCTTTTGTTAAAATTTTCAATGACATTTTGACATAATCGAGGCTCTATCTCACCAATGACACGAATATTTTCATTTTCAAAGCAGGAATTTATTGCGGATTGTTTTTCTAAACCTGACTTTTCACATAACCCCAAAGAAAATAGTCTAACGGTGTCAAATCACATGATCTTGGTGGTCAATTAACATCACCGTTTCTCGAGATTACGTGTCCAGGAAATTTTTCTCTCAATAAATCAATTGATTCGTGTGCAAAGTGAGGTATAGCGCCATCCTGTTGAAACCATATATCCTCTAGATCAATATTCATTAATTCAGGCCATAAAAATTCGGTTCTCATCTGACGATATCGATCACCATTGACAGTTACAGCTTCACCAGCGGCATTTTCAAAGAAGTAAGGTCCAATTACACCACCTGACCATAATGCACACCAAATAGTAACTCGTTTAGGATGCATAGGCTTTTCATGAATAATTCGTGGATTTTCCTCACCCCAGATACGGCAATTTTGTTTATTAACATAGCCACCAAGTTCAAAATGTACCTCATCGGAAGACATTATTTTTTGAGAAAAATCAGCTGGCTGTTCATTGATAAAGTTGACAAATGAACGACGTTTTAAATGATCTAATGGCTTCAGTTTCTGTGTTATTTGAACCTTATATGCCTTGAGAGCTAAATCCTTGTGTAAAATACGCCATGTTGTTGATCCACTAAGTCCAAGTTGTTGTGAACGTCGTCTAATGGACATTTCAGGATCTCCAGCAAAACTTTCACGAACCAAACCAATTTTTTCTTGTGACCGACCACTACGACTGTATTTTTCACTTTTTTGATCTTCCACGTAACCAGAGAAAAAAGAATGTGGCTCTTAGATGGCTTAATGGATGATACTGTGGAACCATTTATTATTTGTGATGGAGACGATGACAGTGCAAGTGATTTGTTGTCAAGCAAAAGTGAATCCAATTAGTTGTACTGCTAATGTTTCTATATCTATAATCTTTGTTGTATTTTTGATGGAGTTTTATAATAAATTTTAACAGCAGTTTACATTTTACCTTGAATTTCACAAATAAATTTGATATGAATATCAATAATTTATGACAAATATGTATATTATTTTTCTACTGAAAAGAAAATTTCATGAAATATTTATTTTAATAATATTTAATCATAATTTTGAATAGGTTGTACATATTAATCCAAAAAGTAACGTTTGTACAATCATACTTCCATTAAAATGATTTTTTTTTATTTTTCATTTATTTTTAAATAATAAAGAAAAAGATTAATATTGTTGACAAACGACTACATTCACAACTGTTTATGTTTCATTTTTATGGTAAGTTACATTTTAAGCTATGTGTTTCGCATTTTAGCGGGATATTTGAATCATTCCTTCTTATTCTGAAACAAGGTATAATCACAAAGAAAACATGAACACTTTGTGTATCCACTCTGTTGACTAAGCAACACTGACATGACTTTTAAATCGCCACAAATAGCCCATTCATGGCTTGAATTGCTAAGTTTGTTGAAGACCACTTTGTTTTGATATGTTTCATTTAAATGTTACTGAAACATGTTTCATTTCTATGGTAAGTTGCATTTTTAAGCTATGTGTTCCGCGTTTTAGCGGAATATTTGAATCACTCCTTCTTCTGAGACAAAGTATAGTATTGGGTTGGCAACTAAGTACTTTCGGTTTTTACTGATAGAGAGCGTTGCTTTATTTTTTGTATAACGTATGTTAGTGCTGTACTTTACCGTTTGTAGCGTGATACTAGTCACATTGACGTAACTTCAGAAGCAAGTAGTGCGTGATTTTTGTTAAAGCTATTAGTTGTGGGTTAATTTTAATTGGAGTGCAGAAACGAACATTTTCGACATATTTTACTATTTTATTTCCGTAAAGGAAAGAAAGCTGCTGCGGCTCACAAAAAGATATGTGAAGTTTATGGTGCTAATTGCTTAACAGAGCGCACGTGTCAGAATTGGTATAAAAAATTCCGTTCTGGAGATTTTTCCCTCAAAGATGAGCAACGTTCTGGTCGGCCTATTGAAGTTGATGATGACCAAATCAAAGTCATAATTGAAGAGGATCGTCATATAACTGTTCGAGAGGTTGCGGAGAGGCTACATGTATTGCACGCAACAATTGAAAAACATAAGAAGCTTGATATTTGGGTACCTCACGAATTGAAAGAAATTCATTTAACACAAAGAATCAACTTTTGCGATATGCACCTTAAACGAAATGAAACCGACCCTTTCTTAAAAAGAATCATCACTGGTGATGAAAAATGGGTCCTGTACAGTAACATAGTTCGAAAACGATCATGGAGCAAACACGATAAACCAGCTCAAACCACATCGAAAGCTGAATTGCGTCCAAAAAAGATCATGCTGTCAGTTTGGTGGGATTACAAAGGTGTTGTGTTTTTTGAGCTGCTTCCAAGGAACCAAACGATCAATTCTGATGTTTATTGTCAACAATTAATAAAACTGGATGAAGCAATCAAAGAAAAACGGCCAGAATTGTCAAATCGGAAAGGTGTAGTTTTCCACCAAGATAATGCAAGGCCTCACACATCTTTGGCAACTCGTGGGAAACTACTGGAGCTTGGCTGGGAAGTGATGCCACATCCCCCATACAGCCCTGATTTAGCACCATCTGATTACCATTTATTTCGAAGTTTGCAGAATTCTTTGAATGGTAAAACTTTCATAAATGACGATGACCTTCACTCGCACCTGGTTCAGTTTTTTGCTGATAAGGACCAGAAATTTTATGAGCGCGGAAACATGCAGCTGAAAGAAAGATGGCAAAAGGTCATTGAGCAAAATGGAAGATATATAATTGATTAAAAACTATTCTTTGTTTAAAAAAAAAGTGTTTTATTTTATACTACAAAACCGAAAGTACTTAGTTGCCAACCCAATATATCTTGCAAAAAATAGAGCATATGCGTTTTATTAGATAAAGCGCGAGTTCCTATTTCAAATACTCTCAAATTTAGTACATATATCATTAATTTTCTATGAACTAAAGACATTTCTAGTTTTTCAATTTCTTTCTGCGGTAATTGAAGCATTTTTAAACGTATGCATATTTATTTCGACGATGATAAAAACTGGTACTACCCACCACAAGGTTAACAGATGTGCCATTAACATATCACAAAGGAAATCGATGCAGATATAAGTTTATAATCTGTGTAAATCTATTAAACTATTACAAATACTTAACTAATATATTAATAAGAATTTTCAACAATAATGGTTACTAATTAAATAAAGTAAATGTTCATATGGAAAGAAAAAACGGGCCTTAAGTAAAACTACAATTTTAATAAAAAAATATACAAATGAAGGATTCCGTTCATAATCCGACTACGAAGGACCAAAAAAGTGTTTAAAGCGGTGTAACAATAATGAAAAGAAGATTTGCTTACCACCCTTGCGGTTCTTCTTAAATACGGTGTCACCCGAAATGTATCACTCGCGCACGAGATTGTTTTCGTCACTGTCGAGACACCATTCACAAATCAAACAAAAAATTAAACGAGGAAGTTTTTGTTTGATTTTTTTGTTATATATATTATTATATTGGATTCTTAGTTAATTAGTTCTTAGTTATATGTATGTGTGTGTGTGTGTGCATATATACAGGGTGTTTCAAAAAGAATATATGTATACTCAATGACATTAGAAGTGTTACACCTGAGAAGGAATAACGTGATTTTTTGGTAATGTGATAAGCTTAAGTCAAGAATGTAGATTTCCAAGAAATTTTATTAACATTAATTTGAAAAAAAATCAATAATGTGTTTGGAAGAGCTGTTCCTGTACTTCTAGGCATCGACAAAATAAGATGGTCGATGTTTGCTTGTGGCACCTCGTTCCAAGCAACTTGAACTTGGTGAATTAACTGTGCCAGAGTTTGTGGAGGATGGTTCAAATTGGTCAGTCTTCTCCCCATTATGTCCCACACATGTTCGATGGGATTTAAATCCGGTGAACGGGGTGGAGCAAAACATTAACGCCAGTTAGAAAGTCCATAGTACGACGAACAATATGTGGACGCGCGTTGTCTTGCTGAAAAAGGACGTGTGGACGGCCATTAGATAAGGCAATAAAGTGGTTTGTAACGTCATCAACAAAAAATTAAACAGAAGAGGTGATCGGAACAATTTTTCAACAGTCCTGTGATTTTTTTGCTCTATATATATTATTATATTGGATTCTTCCAAACGTTAATTAGTTCTTAGTTATATGATATATGTGTGTGTGTGTGTGCATATATACAGGGTGTTTCAACACACAGAATATATGTATTTCGAATGCAAAATACATTTATTAAACTTTAAGACATACTGAAAAAAAAAAAATGAAACTTTACACACATATTTAACAACGAACAGACAATTCGGGATATCTAATGCACAAAACGCATATATTGATTTTAGGCGAACTTTACACACTCGTACATGTTCAATGCTGGCTGCATGTACTGATGTTATTCTGTAGACCCCAAATTCGAACATTGTGTTTGTTTACCGTGGAGACTAGACATGCTAACATGAAAAGTCGCTTCATCACTGAACACGAAGCGTTGTGCGAAAGTAGTATCATTGTCAATAGCATCATGAATCTCGTTACAAAATGTCACACGTTTCCATTTGTCATCAGGACGCAGAGCTTGTAATAACTGTAACTTGTGCGGCTTCGTAACCAAGCGACATCTCAAAATACGCCAAATTGTTGTTTTAGGCAGTTGTAACTTCCAACTGGCACGACGAGTTGATTTTAAAGGATTACGTTGGAAAGCAGTTTGAATTCGTGTAACATTTTCTTCAGAAACACGAGGGCGCCCGGACCCCTCCTTTACATACACGTCCTGTATCTACAAACTGTCGATACCAGTATTCCACCCATTCGGAGGATCAATTTGGTAGCTCAACCTGAAACGTCCTTGCACTATAATCACGGAATTGCAGTTCGCAAACTCGAGAACATAAAATGATTCCTGCTGCGGAGTAGCCATTTTAAACATATGACGGTTACGAAGAAAAACAGAAGACAACTGACATCTAGCGGCTATTAAATAAACTAGACTATGTACTCGTTTCTCCAATAGCCGGGCTGAAGCGCAGCGATCGATAGTTTGGACAAAATAATACTTGGTAATGCGTATATTCTTTTTGAAACACGCTGTGCATTATTATGATATAAATGCAATAGAAATATTAATTGTTTGCTAATAATTATAAACGTTTTATAGTCATGGAGTGGATGTGTACAATTCGCCGATCAAAAGACTACATGTTTATTAAATTTTTGTTAAATAAATAAATTGAATAATTCAAATTCGAATAACTTCAATAGTATTTATTTTTTGTGTTTATGTATGACATAGTTTGTGATTTTACTGTGTACTGGATGTTATATAATTATTATTGTAGTGATGTATAATATGTCAGTGTAATATAATGCAAATCAGTACTTACTTGTGTATTCTACTTTGCTGGGCTTATTCCTATTTTATTTTTTTAAATCGTCTAGCGCGTATAACAATTATATATAAGGAGTGAACAGCAATGATTGACCTGATCTTTTATTACTTTCCGCACGCCCTATATCAGTACTTACTTCCTTTTTCTATCTGAAGTTAGCAGTTTAGTAATTTCTAGTGAATTTTCCTACTCTATGTTTATGTCATTAACTTTTCATTGACGTGCAGTGTACAGAACAAAGTATTTCTTTATATATATATATATATATATATATATATATATATATATATATATATATATATATGTGCATACACTTTAATACATACCAAATGTATTTTTATCAATATTACAGTTTAAAGTAATTTGCACAGTAGTATTTGTTGTTTACATAGTAGCTAGCATATTTTTATTATAATTATTAGAATTGCGTGAGACACTGTCTAATTTCACTTTTAAGAGGAAGTAAATATTGAGGTGATATGTATGGAAAGAAGTGTAGGATCAGGTCACTCATTGTTGCTCACACTGTGTACATATATATATTATGCATGGTGTAATAGATTTGGCCATATCAGAATCTGCAATACCACATTTGCTTCCTGCTGTGTTGAATAAGTTTTCACAAGTTTTGAGGTGTGCTTGAGATCATAATCTTGCTGTAGAATGAAATTATTGCCAGTAAGTCGCTGCCCTGGTGGTATGGCGTGTTCTAATAGTGTTCTGTATTTCTCACCGGTTAATTTACCCTCTATTTTTACAATTTTACCCACACCTGCTGCCGAAATACAACCCCAAACTTGGATATTGCCTCCTCCATGCTTAATGGTAGTGTGTAAACGTGGTTCCAATAACGATTCACCAGGGCATCGTCTAACACACTGACGTCTGTTCGTTCCAAATAATTTATATTTAGATTCGTAAGTCCATAGTAGTTGTCGCCACTCATTATATCCCCAAGTTTCGTGGTCTCTGGCATATTTTAATCGTTTCTCTCTATTATCTCGTCGCAGTAAGGGTTTTCCCACGGCCACGCATCCTCTCAGCTTGATCTGAGTAAGTATCGCCTTACTGTTGAAGCATGTACCGTAGTACCAGATGTTCGCGTAAGATCTTGAGCTAATTCTGCGCTAACTTTATTATGATTTCTTAAGGAACTAACTTTTAAAAACTGTGCATCAACTTTACTGAGCTTTTTTGGACGTCTACTCTTTGGTCTATCACTTACACTGCCGGTTTCATTCTTTTTATTGTTTGTTGCACGGCATGCCGGGAACATTTCACTATCTCTGATATTTTCACTTGACTATAACCCTCTTGGTGTAAAACGACAATTTTATTTCGGTCTAGTAATGCTATTCCTGGCATTTTCTATCTACTATAACAATTTACAGCTCACAATTTTTTCTTAAAATGAAAATTTCACTCGTAGGCGCGTTTTTTAAAAATCTAAGTAAATTCTATTATGGAACCGCTCTGTATCGTTTCTACCGCTGAATTAAAAACAAAATCTTATAGATAAATAACTATCCCTTGAAATTTTATTGCAGAATATTGTGGTACAATAAAACTTATTACTTTAATCCTCTTACCAGGCGGTCGATCTCACCCCTACGTTGAAGTATGGTATTATAAACTTGAAAATTTTCAGCGATTATATTTCTACCAATAAGTGAATCGTTCTTGGAAAGATATATTAAGTAATATAAACTAAATTAACCCAATAATTATTAGTAAAAACGTTTTAGTAAATAAGTTTTGGAAAATATTGCTCGGTGCTTCTTTCTTTTGCACAGTACTGTATATCATTACATGCGTGCTTGTACCAACTTAAGATCAACCTGTAGTGGCCAGCTTCCGCAATTCAAGTAACCGCGCTTACAACATCGAATTGTTAAGTTACAGTGTTGTGCAAATTAATGGAATCATGACTATTTTTTTTTAGTTTTCTGCATGTGGCAACATTGTTAGGTCAGTTCTGACAGTAGTTTTGTCAAAAAAACATAACCTATATCACTGGGAACACATTATAGTTATTCAGTGCGTTTTAGAGAGTTTGTTCACATATACTCTTTCGAAGTTCAAAATTTGATTTATATTGTGCTTTTACCGGTTATTCGCGATATGGATATCACGCCCAAAAAAACGTGAGAAGATTGCGACATTAAGTGAGCACACTTCAATGACACAGAGAGATATTGCTTAGGAATGTGGTGTTAGTCAAGGAGCAGTAAGCAAGATCCTAAAGAAAAAAAAGAATACCGGAATAGTTGAAGTGAAACGAGCGGGAAAATGAGGGAGAAAGAGGAAGATGACACCCGGGATATCACTTTTTTGGTCAGAAATAGCAAGCTGAACCCAAGAAAAACTAGTTTTGAACTACAAAAAGACTTTGCCGACGCTAGAGTGAAAATGCATGACTCGACAGTTCGTAGGAGACTTTTATAGTCTGGAAGAAAAGTCATTCGACCACAGAAGAAGCAACTTCTCACTTAACAAATGATGAAGCAGAGGCTTATTTGGGCCAAGAAATATGCTGGATGGAATGAGGAAGACTGAAGAAAGATGTTGTTCTCGGACGAGTCCCATTTTTTGGTGCAGGGGCAGCGATCAAAATTCGTGAGAAAAAGTGGAGATGAAAAACTCACTGCAGCTCATATCGATCAGACTGTCAAACATCCTGTAAAGAAGATGTTTTGGGGATGTTTTTCGTACATGGGGACTGGATCGCTGGTGCCTATAGAAGGCATGATGAACAGCCAGAAATATAAAGAGCTACTAGATAAGTATTTGGGAAAGATCTAAAGAAATGTGAGCCATGCCACAAATCGAAGGTTATGGTCAAATATTTCAAGGATAAGGGAATAACTCTCCTCGACTGGCCTGGCAATTCTCCAGACTTAAACCCAATTGAAAATCTGTGGGCCATTTGTAAGGCTAGGTTACATAAAATGGACTGTACAACGAAGACAAAATTGATAGAAGCAGTAATTCAGGTGTGGTTTCGGGACGAAAAAATAAAGGAAAACTGTCAAAAATTAATAGATTCCATGCCGAAAAGAGTTCAGGCTGTCATCGCAACCAAAGGAAGGCATATCTCTTATTAAATTACTAGTAATTTATAATTTCATACCATCTCATCGTGATTATACGAGGGAGCGGGGGTGGAAATAAAAAAAACCAAATTATTTTTCTTTTTCAATATATTCACCTGCAAGACGGATACATTTTTCACATCTTGCAATTAATTTATTTATACCCTCATAAAAAAATGATTTCTCTTTATCTGCAAAATACGCGGAAACTGCCTCCTTGACTTCATCATCGGCAGTAAATTTTTTACCCCGCAGCTCTTTTTTCATTTTCGAAACAGGTAATAATCACTCGGGGCCAGGTCTGGGCTGTAGGGTGGGTGATTCACAATTTCGAAGCCCACCTTATGCAGGGCAGCTAACGCAACGCGGCTCTTGTGAACGGGCGCGTTGTCGTGCAAAACCAGAACACCTTTTGTCAATTTTCCCCGTCTTTTCTCTTTAATGGCTTCTTTTAGTCGCTCTAATATTGAAGCGTAATATTCTCCGGTTATAGAAACACCTTTATCTTTATAATCAATCAACAATATTCCTTCCGAGTCCCAAAATACCGTTGCCATGAGTTTCCCAGCTGATTGTGACACTTTAAATTTCTTGGGAGGTGCTGTGCCCTTTTTATGCCACTGCATGGAGTCTTGTTTGGACTCAGGTTCATAATGATGAACCCAAGTTTCGTCTCCAGTAACAATTCCACTCAATACACCATCCTTGTCTTCATTACAGAGGTCCAAAAATGCACACGAACACTCTACGCGCTGTTGTTTTTGCGGCGGCGTGAGCATTCTCGGCACCCATCTTGCGCTGACCTTTGACATACCGAGATGATCGTGTAGGATTTTAAAAATTGTTGTATCGGATACTCCAACCATTTCTGCGAGTTGTTTCTTCTTTAGTCGAGCATCTTCGAGTACAATTTGTTCAACTTCTTGGATAAGTGCTGGCGTGGTCACCTCAATGCTCCTGTCCGGCCTCGGATCGTCTTCAAGGAATTCCCTTCCTTGTTTAAATAAACTATGCCACTTGTACACCATGGTTTTTCCTGGACAAGAGTCGCCGTAAACCAATGACATCTCATTCATTATGGTCGCGACTGATTTTCCTTGCCTGGTAAGGAACTTTATAACGGCACGATATTCGATTTTTTCCATATTTCACTTTTCACTCCTGATTATGTTACTTGGTTGACGATAGCTCAAAGACTAACTGTCTAATAACAATGAAACTTCGTATTTATACTAATCATGAGTCGCTGCACAGGCCACGCCCCCAGTGCGCCTACTCACCCCTCTACAACCCGCTCATTCCGCGAAAATAAAAACGCTCCCTCGTATGACAAATAAACGGTTTTCTTAGTTATATTGTGTTCGATTCCATTAATTTGCACAATACTGCATAATAGAATCAAAAACTCAGTTTGCATGATTTCCGTTCAAATTCAACTCAGCTACATGATGATCGGGGAATGGGTAGGGAATCTGTTATAGACACCAAGAATTGTACCCCTATGTTTTATGAAAAATATAATAATTTATATAAAAAAAAAAGAAATATAATTGATATAAGCTGCTCCATAAAATAATTGAACAGATATTAACAAGGCAAAGGTAAATAATAACATATAATTGAAGGAGACGTAATCATTTCTAATATAAGTAATGCTTATTGTGTAATAAATTCCTTAAAGAAAAGTCTGTTAAAAATCGTCGATTTACAATTAATTATAATGTTGTCCTACAATTAAATACATGAAATTATATATGTATAGAACTCGTAAACTTACTTTATTATAGTATTGTACATCACCACATAGACAGGGCACCAATCAAAATTGAATTAAAAATAATGAAATGTTTTAAAAAGTGTTTTTTTAGTCAAAAACAATCCAATTAAACTATACAAAAGTGGAACTTAATTACAATATTTTGTGATAACGTACTTTTCTTATACAAATCCATATGTAACAATATAATACACAATTATTTCATTAGAAACTATGGTCCGATGCAAATTCTGAGAGCCAATACTTATTTGAAATCAAACCGAGTAAATCATATATATTTGGGAATAGAAAGAATGTAATTCTACACTTGCAAATGCCGTTATTGCGATTGCTAGCTCAGTATGCTCCTTATTTCTTTATGCATGTGGCATAAGAAGTCGACGTAGCTAGGTGATCCGTCGATTCCTCTATCTTCGACGAGGAAATGCTTAAAGACGGACTCCAATTTCTCCCGTTGACGGACGAACGTCAGCTAAAAACAACAAATGTTGAAACATACACAATAATTTTTCACGGAATTCTACTTACCCTCATACATCTATGCCTTTGTACCCTGATTTTGTGAATGATAGCGCGGATTGTAATTGACAAAGGATTGTCTAGTATAGGCAGTTCCAACCTATCCACGTCGATTTGCACCGCAGTCGGTACGCCGAATACTTGCTGACAGAACTCGGGACTCAGAGCTAGACCTATGTAGAAGAACATGTGGATTCCGTTCTCGAGTATGTACGCTCCTTGTTCGTTGGTCTTCTCTATTGAAGTGCGGATAGGCGGTGGAATTTCGACATTTTCTTCCGTGGAAACGTCATTAAGTGGTATCAATCTCGGATAGAAGTAAGCAACTGATGTAGGAACGTCCATCGTGATAACTGATTGCATAACAAACGATCTATCGTCCAGGGTTATATCGGAACCTGAAAGAAAGGGTTTTTTTTACTTTAGATTTTCAAGTACAGAGTATCCCGTGAGAAGCTTTTAAACTTTAGACGAAAGTTAATTAATACGAAACGAACTGGAATAAAATTTAAAACAAAGCAAAGAACGGATGGAGTGAAGGAACAGGCATATGCATATATGCTGCACTTAAAAGGGATTAATCAAAAAGAAAGGTTAAAAAAACCTTACCACATCAATGTTCGTATTCACACACACGTAAAAACTACGGTTCACTCCCAAGTTATGAATAAAGACAAACGACTTTCCCTGTTTAATAACAAACCTGACTGAGACCAATTCAGAGACATACACTACCGGTCATATTTATTTGCCCACCCCAATTTTATGTGTTTCCTGAAATACGGATTATCTTTCGAAAAATCTGTATTATAATTATTCAACAATATTATTAGTGGAAGTAATTCCATATGAATTTCTACAAAAATCTTAAATTGTTTATGATATATCGTAAAGGTGTCATAAATTGGAAAAATACCATAAATATTATATAGGCTAATCCTTACAGTATTAACAGTTTTACCTGCATTTCCGAAAGGTATTACCAATATTGTGTTATTTTACTAACTAATTACAATATTAGGATGTGTTATTCAAAAAGGAAAATAAATTTTATGTCAGTCGTCGTTCATATTTTGTTGCGAAAACAGTGAAATAGAGAGTTATTGTGAATATTTTAATGCAATGCCGAAGACGAAGGAATTATCTGTTGAAGTGCGTGCTATGATAATTGCTTATCATCGTACGGGTAAAAGTAATCGCGAAATTGCAAAAGAATTACGATTAAATCGCAGAACCGTTGATTATAACGTTAAAAAATTTGAAGAAAGTGGTACATTTTCCAACAAAAGATCTGAACGACGCAAAGCGACGACATCTGGAGATGACCGGCATCTAATACGGATAAGTAGACGCGATAGACGAAAAACAGCACCAGAAATTGCTGCTGAAATGAATAGAGCGCGTGCTAAACCAATTAGTGTGTCCACGGTACAGAGAAGGTTAAGGCAAGCGGGTTTATACGGAAGAATTGCTCTGCGAAAACTTGATCAATAAGGTTGATATATAACCCCTTTCCACATTAACTTTTGTAAATTCTGTATACGCATTTCGACAACCAAGTTGTCATCATCAGCAGATAATTTCAAAGTGTCGCACCTGGTAAAAAACGGCGAAAAAAAGTGTACATCTTGGTTTTGAGCGGTGTGGATCGCGTACGGAGTTTGATTTTCGTACAATTGTTTTGTCGCCGTGTTTTACCAGGTGCGACACTTTGAAATCATCTGATGATGATGATGATGACAACTTGGTTGTCGAAATGCGTATACAGAATTTACAAAAGTTAATGTGGAAAGGGGTTATATATCAACCTTATTGATCAAGTCAATCAACCACAGGCTCCATCAAATTCAACTCTGCGAAAACCACTACTACAAAAGCAAAACAAAATAAAACGACTAAATTGGGCTAAAGAACGTAAGGATTGGATGATTGATCAGTGGAATAATGTGTCGTGGACAGACCAATCGAAGTTTGAACTTTTCGGTAGTAAAAGGCGAACATTCGTAAGAAGATCCGCACGAGAAAGAGTACTGCCAGGATGTATTGCGCCTACCGTAAAACATGGAGGAGGTTCAGTAATGATTTGGGATGTTTTGGTGGAAGATCTGTAGGCGATCTCGTCAAAATTGAGGGAATCCTAAGAAAAGAAGGTTACAAGGAAATTTTAGAAAATAGCGCTGTTCCTTCAGGACTAACGATTCTTGGCGAAAACTTTGTATTTCAACAGCACAACGATCCGAAACACACTTCTAGATTGTGTGGCGATTACTTGCGTCAACTAGAAGAGCAAGGGCAAATCTCTATAATGGTATGGCCAGCTCAAAGTGCTGATCTAAACCCAATAAAGCTTCTTTGGGAAGAATTGGACCGGAAAGTTCGAGAACGTGCTCTATCATCCACCACTGTACTGTGGGAACAACTTCAAGAAGCCTGGGCACAAATTACAGAAGATACACTGCAAAAATTAATTGAAAAGATGCCGTGGTTATATGCCTCAATTATCAAAAATAAAGGTGGGCATATTGATGAGAGCAAAATTTAATAATAATTAATGATAAAGCTTTTATATAAGAAAAATGTAACTATTTTATGTTTATTTTACACTATTGTATTGGTACAATAAATAAATTTTCAGTACACATTGGATAGTTTAATAATTTTGGCTAAAACTAAGGGTGAGCAAATAAATATGACCGGTAGTGTACATAAAGTATGGAACTGAAAAATGTGTTGTGTACTAATAATGATCTACAAAAATTAACACTAACCGAGAACACAACCCATTTGTTATGGAAGGTACCAAAGTTAAAACGATTCAATACAATCCCCCATTAAAAATGATTAAAACAAATGGTCGAGAAATAACAGGAGATAAGCCTGTGCTTCTGCAAATCAATTACAACAGCATAGGCTTCTGCGAGTATTTCGGCCATTTCTTCCCGAAATTTATATCGAAGAAAATAAAATACAAGATTTCCCAGGGAAACCTCTCCAAATGGACTTGCCACACAATAAATTCGGAATATCAGAGACAAAAGAAACAATTATGAAGGAAGTGAACGTCAATAAAGCACAAGATTTAGGTTAACTAAAGACGGAGGTTAATTTTGAGTACTGACATTTGATTAGTGGCGCCCTCTATATCCCACTATGTAAAACTTAAAAAGACATCCCACGCGATAATAAAATGTAGGATGGTGGAAAGGGTTAAAACTGTTCTTACCTCCAGACATAGCGTCGCTCTTCAAAATGCAATTAACATACAAAGGCAATAGCTTCATACATTCCGGTAAGATCAGTTGACCTGCACTGCTCGGGCTTGCACAATTTTTCCTATAATTCGCCAGTATTTGGGCCGCTCGTGCCACGATACTCTCTTTCACGTTCTTGGGATTATGTTCCAGTAACCTGTACATAGACTGCTTTCCGAAAAAGTTAATAATAGTATCTAATTCGCAACAGCGATACAGGTCCGCCATCTGGGAACACGTCTTCAGGGACAAATTTATTATCCTCAATCTCCTCTGACCCGAACACGACGTATACAGTAGAGCTACTTGGATGTATACTCCGTCTTCTTCCGTTAATTTGTCGTCGTGTTTAATCTCCACTGCCACAGCCTTGTCACAATCTAGAATAATGATTTTACAGACCAATTTAATCGGGGAAAATTAAAAAAAACATACCGATAGCAGCGATTTCCATATCAGTGGTGTTGGACATGTACAGATGACCATAAAAGTCTGTAGCTCTGATTCCGGTAGATGTTCGAACACGCATAACAGTATCGAACGCAATGGGTCTACTTATATTTGTAATTATGTCTGAGATCAGCCTGCTTCCGTCAATATCAGCCTACAAAAAGAAACAAGAAAGTTATACCAATAAATTAATAAAGCTCTGATAAGTAAAGATCCTGATCAAAATATCGTACAATAGAATGCAACTTATCCTACGTCCCACCGGGTGTTTCAATACTTTTGCTCGTCAGTGTATATATATTTTAAAAAATGCAAAATTTAAAATCTATGATCCCTATCACAAACAGACAGACTAATGCATGCGATCGTTCTCTGGTTAGTTAAACATATACCGTGCATTCATTTTACCTCGCTACGAAAACTGTACCACATTATATTCGGGTCTAGCTGCCGAATTTCGATCAGAATGTAAAGTGGTGGGGCGCGAGTCATTTGAATCACGACTATAACTGACTACTGATCGTACTAGCCGCCAAGTACCACGAACAACTACTTAATCTGTAATCTGTAGTCAGTCGTTGTTGTGATTCGACTGACTCACGCCCCACCACTTTACATTCCGATCGGCATTCGATCTAGACCCGAATATAATATGATACGGTGTTTGTAGCATTTTAATATGAAAGCACGGTATAAATATTGCAAAGTTGAAGCCTTGTTTACACAGAAGCGCTACATGTGCTGCAGCTGAGTTTATTTTGAACAAATTCGAGGTTATATCATAGTCTCTGTCATTATTTCTTTTTTTGTAAAGCTTGTAAAGTCTTGGTAAGAAATAAAGTAAAACATCTAAGTTTCGTAGAAGGATAATTTCTTGTAGTTTTAGAGAACACACTCTTGTTACGTGTAATCCTAAGGATGGCTGAGTCACCACTAAGAAACTGGAAGTTAAATAAATATATAAACTACATCACTTCAATTGCTCTAAAATAAAAGCTGTTCAGTTGACTGCCGAAACAGCTAGTAATATTGTTATAGAATTAAATCCTTATACTTATTTAAAAATGTTTATTTTTACAGGTGCATATATCAATAGTTAGTGTATATAATCTACAAGAGCACACTAAACAAGAATTTCAAGAGCCAAAGTCTTATAAAGGAAAGAGAGTATATATGCAGTGATAAGAGCAAAGTGGAATTACGAAATATTAATAGCTTCTTCGTTTTACTATAGAACGAAAAATGTTATATTTGCAATTGGAACACTTTAGTCGTGAACTGTATGATTACCTGGAAATATGTATATTTGAAAATCTCTCCTCCAGTTAGTCTTGCAACTTGACCAATGGTTGCCACATCGATATACGAATTGTTAAATAAAAACAAATCCACCGAACAGCCCGCTGCTACGCAGTCTTGTCCAAGCTGATTGTATGCCTGTGTTTGCGGGGTCAAAACCGTTCTCTCTTTGTCGGTGCCCAGAAGTTTCCTGTCGTCTCGATTCTTCAATTTTCCGGGTGCTTCGGCGATCGGTAACGTAGAATGGAACACCAGCAATTTACCAGAGCATTCTGACGCCTGTAACAAACGTTTGATGAGTATCTAAATATTTTTTATACAAGATTTCTAAAAGAAAATGATTTAATCGCCTGTATCACAACTCGCCAAAGTAGCCTATCGTTTAAATAACCATTCAAATTACTTTAAAAAATAAATTCGAAACTAATGTTTACAAATATACGACGTTGTGCAAAAATTACAAAAGCACTCTTACAACAGTTTCCTTATAGCACAACTTTGTACAGGTGAAAAGTTTTTTGACCTATTAATATATGTGACCGTTCTTTGCTCAGTTTTCATGATTTTCTTAGTTGATGGAAATGTGTGTTTCATCATCAGAGTTGGGATATTTTCCCGCGGGTCAGGATCGTAACAAGACGAGTGTGCGAACAAATGTGTTGACAAAAATCTCAATTTTTTCAAAGGGATATTACTAGGAAAAATTGATATTTTTCAAAAGTTATTGTACATTAACAAAAATTGGTGTCCTGATATTTCGGAAGGTCCTGAAACCGATTTTAATATCAAAATTTAGTTAGCTCTTGTGGCTTAACCATGGGCGAACAAAAGGCTGGAAGAACTATGCTGGAAATGTGAACTTTTGAATGTGTAAATGGATTATCTCCAAAGTTTGAAGGATTTTGTTATTGAGAGCACAAAATTCGTATTCTGCTAGTTCAGAACTACCGTTTGACGCACAACGAAGACTAAATTCGAAACTTTTCATTTTGACGAAAATCTCAATTTTTTTAAAGGGGTGTACTCGGAAAAGTTGATATTTTTCAAAAGTTATCGGACATTAACAAAAATTGGTGTCCTGATATTTAGGAAGGTCCTGAAACCGATTTTGATATCAAAATTTAGTTAGCTCTTGTGGCTTAACCATGTGCGAACAAAAGGCTGGAAGAACTATGCTGTAAATGTGAACTTTTGAATGTGTAAATGAATTATCTCCAAAGTTTGAAGGATTTTGTTATTGAGAGCACAAAATTCGTATTCTGCTAGTTCAGAACTACCATTTGACGCACAACGAAGACTAAATTCGAAACTTTTCATTTTGACGAAAATCTCAATTTTTTCAAAGGGGTTGTATGCTCGGAAAAACTGGC
>JAVIWB010001102.1:0-101682 GCA_031893035.1 Dermolepida albohirtum
CAGGTTGTAACATATATTCTGTCCGATTCTCGCAGCAACTCGCATATATACGCATTACGACGAAACGTTGCGAAATCTCTGCAATATGAGTCATATTGGTTTATTCGCAATAAGTTAGTCAGTACTTCTGCAACTTTTGAAGAGTGTACATATTGTTCTCAATTTCTTTTCGTCCATTAAAGATGGAAGTGACAAAAGAACATATTCGATATGTTATGCTTTACGAATACAAAAAAGGAAATAACGCGAGTGAGTCGGCTAGAAACATTCAAGGTGTCTATGGCAATGATGTTGTTAGTGAACGGATGTGTCGGAGATGGTTTGAAAAGTTTCGAAACGGTGACTTAAGTTTGAAGGATGACGAGCGTACCGGGCGGCCTTCTGGATTTGATAGGGAGGTCCTTCGAACTCGGGGTTGAAAATAATCCATTTACAACAGTGCGAGAACTTGCACAAGAATTTGACGTAAGTCATATGACTATACATCGTCATTTGCAATCATTGGGAAAAGTGGTAAAGTTAGGAAAATGGGTACCGCATGAACTATCGCCAGCACAACTCCAACATCGTATTGATGTGTGCATTTCAATGAACTCTCGTCATCTCCGTGCTCGGTTTTTAAATCAAATTGTTACCGGAGATGAAAAGTGGGTGCAATACAAAAATATTAAGCGTCATCATCAATGGCTTAGTCCTGGTGAGAAGGCGGTGCAAACGCCTAAAGCTGGACTGCATCCAATGAAAACATTGCTCTGTGTTTGGTGGGATATTAAAGGTGTAATTCATTTTGAGATGCTGGGAATGAACGAAACCATCACTGCCGCACTTTACTGTCAACAACTCGACCGTTTAATGGAAGCCCTGCGAAAAAAACGCCCAGCACTGGTCAATCGACGCGGTGTTCTGTTCCATCAAGATAATGCCCGCCCACATACGGCTCGCATCACTTGTCAGAAATTGGAAGAACTTGGCTGGGAAAAAATTTCACATCCACCGTACTCCCCAGACCTTGCTCCTACGGATAACCACTTATTTCGAAGCTTACAAAACCACCTTGATGGAAAAAGCTTCAATTCCCAAGAAGATGTTCAAACCGCAGTAACTTTATTTTTTGATTCAAAATCCGAAGAATTTTTCCGTAGAGGAATTCATATGTTACCTGAAAGATGGCTAGCGGTAATAAATAATGAGGGAAAATACATTGACGATTGATAAATAAAAACTTTGTACAAAAATTTAATAAACAAGTTTTACAAATTTTCGGACAGGATTTATGTTACAACCTGATAGTTTGTTTAGATTAAACATAATTTATAATATACTTTTACGAATAACGCAATTATGTAAAACAATAACGTAAAACAGGACCGATGGGATGCTACTCCCTTTCTCCGGAGAATTTTACAATACACCATGATTTACCGGCATACATGTCGAAACAATGGTTGTCGTCGTCGTCGTAACCGCCAAAATGGGCCATTGTTTGCCCTGTTCGTTCATAATTCATTAATTGCTAATTATGTTATTTCTCATGTCGTGTATTCGGTCTACCGATGTTCACGCCCGTTAAACGTCCATTATCATCCACATTGTTCTCTTCACAAACACCCGTCGGTACTGGCGAGTATATCTCTGAATAATTGATGAACTGAAGAACTGTTGACGGACCGCTCCATTTTTATTTACCCAATGATGCTCCGGAATTATTTATAAGTTGTCTGGTTTCTTTCCACTTGAGTACGTGTGCGTTTGTTTGGAGGATGGATCGTCGTAGGTCTTAAATGAAATCCTCTTTTCGTATTCGAATACAATTTGTGAAAAGTAAATCAAAGCATGAGAGCATTTAGAAAACTGATGAAAGATATTGTGAATTGAAACTGAATCGTCATTATAAAAGAATTACTCAAGTGTTGTAAACTTACCAATTGAGTAGGGGCTTATCTTAATATGAAGCAAAAATTGTTATATTACCTGGAACAAATAAGACACGAAATTAGTAATTATGTTGAGGTTTCAAGTTATACAAATTCAAGTCAAAATATTTTTTTAATCTAAAAAAGAAATATAACAGAAAGTAACCAGTTTTTCATTTATAGGCAAAAGTTCCTTTTTATTCCAGGCTAGTTTAAAAACGACGACTAAAGCAACATTGAGTATAGTGTTAGTTTGGTGTTCGTGGTAAACGTTTCTTGGCTTATTGTGTGTAGATTTACTGTGGATTCATATGCGACATTATGCTTAGTTGCTGCTGAATATGACAACTTGAAATACGTACCCAAGAGACACCATGAAGACCAAACTAGTACACTCAGTGTTAGTTCCGTCTTTGTGTAAAGTATTTCCTTAACTGCTGTTGCTGATGATGATAATTTAGGTGTCAAATTACAAATATTAGTGCGGTATTTTCACCCTTTTGATTATTCGCTAAGTCACAGTCTCCAATGTAATTATGCAATAATATGTATTGTGCAATAGTTATCAAAGTATAGAATAAAATTTAATAAAAAAGTACACCAGGAGAAATAAAATGCAATTCATTAAATATTATCGAAAAGACGTCATTATATTGTAACTCAGCAGAAAGATGCATGTCAGTGGTGATGCGTATATTAAATTGGTCTTGAGAATTAAAATAGAGTAGCAGAGGAACGAGGAAATGACATAGAAACGCGAAAATTGAGAGAGAAAAGCAGTGAAACGCTATCGATAAAATCATAAGTCAATTTCCAACAAACGTTACTTTCAGTTTCATGTTTTAAACCTTTCCAATAATGAGTTTCGCGAGAAATATTGGAATGGCTAAATATGATTTTAGTTAGTTGAGAAGCTTGCAGTAATAAAGCAGATGAAGAACAGTTCATTTGTAATATATTAGATTAGACCAAAACAATTCTTAAATTTGCTAATTAAAATGGTCCACAGATTAAAATAAATTTAAAATTTGTAAAAATTACTATTAACAAAGGAAGTTCATAACTCGCACACTACAATTTTGATGAAATGGGGTAAAATTTATTTCCAATTTTGGGCGGATGAAAATCAAAGATCTATTCGAGAAGTTGGACACCAAAAAAGTTTTCTGGGAATGTTTGGCTAGATATCTTGAACCTTCAAATTGTAGGACCAATATTTTTTGCGAATAGATTAAGTACAAATTAATACGTAAATGTGTTGAAAAGGAAGTATTGGATAATTATCGATTAAATATCAGTCAACATGCATTACATGCGCGATGCTGCACCAGCTCATAATGCAAGAATTACAAGAGCACTGTTGAACGAACGTTTTCTAGATAGGTGAATCGCGCGAACTGGACCAATATCATGGCTTTCAAGATCATATGTTTTTTGAAGGAAAAGTTTATGCGACGCCTCTGGCCAATGAATAGAAACAAATAGTGCGAGGGTGGCCTGAAAAGTTTCCGACATCAACGTGAAGATGGTAGCACTCATCAATAAAAGCTATGGAATGTAGTTGTGCATCTATGTATTGTCAGGTATTCACCAATGTTTCAGCCATTTTGGACGCGCAGTTGATATTTGACAGTCGTTTGAGTGAGTGGATGTGAGTGTCGAGTATCGAGCTGTCATTAAATATTTGTTTTTGAAAGGCAATACGCTTACGCAAATCAAAGATGAGTTGGGCTCTGTGTACGGGGACTCTGCACCATCATTTACCAGAGTGAAATTTTGGGCAGCTGAATTTAAAGGTGGCTGTAAGAATTTGGGAGACAATGAACGCTTGGGACGTCCAAAAACTGCAACTACTGACGATAACATCGCCAGTTCACCAATTGGTGCTAGACGACCGTCAAATTAAAGTGAGACAGATAGCAAAGACTATGAATATGTCCAATGAACGTGTTTGTCACATGTTAAATCAAGATTTAGGCATTTGCTAACGTTAGACGAAAACGTATTCCAATGAACATTTCCAACGCTCTGTTGGCGCAGCTTAGGCGCAATAAATCCGAGTTTTGGCGCCGATTAATTACTGTAGATGAAACTTGGATACACCATTATACGCCCGAAACAAAAATACAGTCAAAACAGTGAACTGCAAAGAGGGAACCGGCTCCAAAAAAAAGCAAAAGCTGTTTTTTCGGTGGGAAAGTGATGGCGCCGTCTCACACCTCAGCGGTTGCCATGGCGAAAATCCAGGAATTACGGTTTGAACTGCTTGACCATTCACCTTACTCACCAGATCTAGCCCCAAGCGTCTTCTTTTTGTTCCCTTATCTAAAAATTGCACTCGCAGGACAGAGATTTTCGTCAAATGAGGAGAGAATCACCTTCGTGAACAATTATTTTGTAGAGAAAAACGCTGAGTACTATTTGGACGGCTTAAAGAGATGGGAGCATCGCTAGAAGTGTATAGAGTTACAAGGAGAAAAATAAATATAAATTTTAAGAAAAAATGTCTTGAATCTTTGTTAGGTCGAAAACTTTTCAGACCACCCTCGTATTAACGCCATAATACAATTAATTACCCCCAGACATATTGCAACACGTCCTAAATCCAATTCCACAAAGGCTACAGCTTCGTCTTCAAACCAATTTCTACCAGTTTCAGCATTTATATTAATTATTATTATTTTCATTAGACTTAAATAAAACTCGTACTTCGCCATAACATTTCTACTGCTTTAGGATTGTCGACAGAATTAATCATAGAATTGCCCTATCTGAAAACTATCTGAGAATTTCTACCCTTTATGTATTAAAAAAAGCATTAAATATTGCAGAAAACATGCTTTAATTGATTAAGAATTACTCATAAATAAAATACAATTTACAAAAGTTATATGCCATAATACTGACCTCAAACATTTAATGCATTAATTTAATAAACAATAACCCTTTGCACGTAAGTACTAAAATTATCGCACAATAAATGCAAGAAAATGTATAATACATATATTGCTTCATTTATTACACGATATAAAGCAGTCCCTAGTTATATCTAATTAAATATTAAAGTTGTATTAATTACAGAATTCCATCGTGATGTTTTCTAAAAGATATAATCGTAACAACGTTTCCTTTTTATATTTAAAATTCCATATCGCCGTAACTCGTTGGGACGAATTTATACAATTAGTTGGTCTCATTTAATTCCGTATAGAGCGAACACGTACATTTAACTGGCAGTTCAAAGCTGGTACAATTCTAATTTAGCCATTAATTTTCCCAGTGATACGAGATAAAATAATCAAGATCTAATGACTTCAGGTATACAGAAGTATCATTTGAAGTTTCAACAGACAGATGGTGGCTACTAATTATTTTTTTGTACGCTCTGTTTAGGAATAAAATCAAGAAAACAAAGTAATCTTACAAAATGATGTAATACAATAATTAAGGGTGGAATTTAATTCAGTATTCTAATCAAAATGTAATAAGATTTTGTTTATGTTTCGCATACGTTTTTGTATGTTCGAGGAATATGTCATTTCATTGAAATAAATCAACATTTTGTACATTAAATGTCCTAATTTTGCTCCGAAGAAATCTAGTTTTTTGGATTTTATATGCCAGTGACTACGAAGTGTAGAAAATTACATTGGTAGTACTGTTAAGTGCATCTCTGCAGTTAGTAGATCTTTCGTAATGTGTTGCAATCTTCATGTCAATTGCATATATAGTTTTTCAGTTTTTGAGATTGAATACTCTTGGATGAAAAAATGAATGACCTGAAAAATATGCAACGAATAAACATAAAATTTCTCGTGAAATTAGGTGAAAAATTTGTTGATATTTGGGTCTTATAATATAACCTTGAGACCAAAAGACAGATCAGTTAATAAATTTTGGGAGGAAAATCTCAATCATCAAAGGCCAATATGTTGAAGTTGCAAACCAAGACCACGTCCAATGATATCTTTGATTCTTTGTGTTATGATCCTTCGGCAATTTCAACCAGAGTATTTTTGAAACGTTTGTGAATGATGGTTGCCCGGAGTCGCTTGAGATTGACTAAAAACTGATGGTTACTGCATAATGACAACGCGCCATTGCATTCAGCGTTGATTATTCGCGAGTTTTTGGTTTAAATGGAGAAAACCATATCCGTGCTTGCCAATTACGTTTTCTCCGTAAACGGCCCAAATGGTTTTAGAAGTTTCCAATGTAATAACTCTTCTGTTGAACAAAAGAATTTGTCGGAAATGCTCGATTTTTCAATTTGACATTACATTTTCTTTTGTTAATAAAATAGTTTAAAAGGTATTCAACTAAACAATAACAATAGGATATTAAAATAACTTTGACATATGCCTAACAATTTTTTCTTATTTAAAAAAAAAATACATAATTTTCAACAAAATGGAAAAATTTATTTATTCAACGTATTAGTCATTTGATTCTACATATCTTGCCCATCTTTCAGGCAATTTATAGATGCCATCCCAAAAAAACTTTGTCCTTTGAGCAAAACCATTCATAGAGCCATTTTCGAACTTCTTCGAAATTGGCTAAATGCTGCTCTGCAAGCACGTGCTCCACTGATGCGAAAAGGTGATAGTCGGATGTGGCAAGGTCTGGAGAGTACGGCGGGTGCGATATTATATCCCATTCAAGTGCTTACAACGCTTTCTTGGCCAGCTTTGCTGTATGTTTTGCGTTATCGTGTTGTAAAATCACTTTCTGGATGTTTTCCTAATAATGCATGGTGCGAATTGATAATTTGTTGTCGGTAATGCTCAGTATTAACGGTTTCACCAGGTTTCAACAGTTCATAATACACCACGCCACCCCGGTTCCACCAAACACAGTCTCTGGTCTTACAACTAAAACGATTTGGCCTTGGAGTAGATGGGGCGGCTTAATCAGGTGATAACCATGATTTTTTGCGCTTAGGGTTTTCAAAATAAATCCATTTATCACCACCCGTCACTATTCGATGCAGAAGTAACTTCCGATCATACTTTTGAAGCAGCATTTTACTGATGATTTTTCGATTTTTCATTTGTCTGTCATTCAATTGATGTGGCACCCATTTTCCCATTTTTTGGATTTTTTCCGATGTTCGTAATAGGTCGCTAATCGTTTCTTGGGCCACATTTAACGCTTCTGTCAATTGTTTTTGAGTTTGGGTTGGGTCTTTATCAAATAACTCCTGCAGTTTTCGGTCTACCAGAACGTTCTTTGTCTTGCACATCGAAATCACCACTTTTGAATTGTCGAAAACACGCCTCACATGTTTTTATTGTTAGAGCATGCTCACCGTAGATTTCTATCAGCAGACAATGACATTCAGCGGCCTTTTTCTTTTGATTATATAAGAAAAGTAATGCGTGCCGCAAATGTACTTTTTCAAGCACGAAACTTGTATGTATGACTTTGAAGCTTGATGTCAGTAGAATAAAATGACATGCGTCAAATTATAACATTGCATACTTAAGCCTAGCGACATCTGTAAGAAAATCCGGTAATGACGTTCCGGTACACCTGATATATGGCAAAACATGTATTGAAATTGATGAAATTAAGGAAGTTATTTATTTTTTTATAATTTATATATTAAGTCGTGTATTATGTCATTACAATATTGGCAATATGTAAGTATTCATTTAGCTTGAAAGCAACAAATAAATAACTAAATTCATGGGTTTCTTAACAAATTATGTATCTATTATTCCGAGCAAAAAGCCCAGATTAACTTTTCAAAATACTATTTAATAAGACATGTTCATAATCTATTATTATAAGACGATCAGAAATCTGTTCTTTTTCATTATAAAACCAATAATAATGGCAAAGAAAAAACTAACAGCTTTAAGAGTTCATTAGTTTAATTTATTGGAAGGATGTTGCTCGTTAATAATGAGGTTCTTTCGTAGAACTGATCGTTAAAATTCGATATAAATATGCTTACTCATCATAATGTAATTCTTCTGTTGGATTGTGTATGGATTTCAATAATAAATAATGTTCTTTTTTTTCTTTTGCTGTTTGAGAAGTTTGTACTGGACAATAGCAATATTTTGTTATTCTAATTTGTATTTGTTTGAAATGTTGTTAAGTTACGAGGTATTTGTTTTGTTAACGTTACGATGAAGGAAAGAAGGAGTCACACGTTGGTGCGTAAAATTATTATTAACGCTTTGTATGTGAGAAAAATTACCCCACGTTGTGAAACCAAATTATTGTTAACGCTATGATGTGAAAATAAAATAGATTTAATGGAGTTCCGGGATAGATTTAACGTCAAAGTAATGAAAAAAAATAGTACTAAATTATGGACATCAAAATGAAAATGTTAGTCAAAAAAAAAACAAAGAAGTTGTGCTTAAAATCTTATTTAACTAAATTAAAATAAAGAAGTTTAAAACTTTAAATAGATTAAAAATAATAAGCGAAACAATATGGATTAAAAAATAATTAACGCAAAAACTGTAATACGTAATAAAGTTGCAGGAATAAAATATATAGGAAAATTGATTATAAAGCAGATATCGAGCGATAAGTAGGTACAATTACGTGTTTGAATCCTGGATAAGGTCTGTTGAATATCGCAAACGCGGTACACGCTGGACAGCGTGAATACTACATACATATATGAGGTAGTAGTAAAATGTTAGATTGTCGACCGTGAAATGTGGAGTGTTTTTAGAAGATTGGACTTTTAAAGGGATCGATTGCACGAAGTCTAACTACCGTAGTGAACTAGAAATTGACCAATGAGAGCAGAAAAGGAACGTCAAAAATAAAAAAAAGTACTTTAGAACGGCAAATCACACGATTTGCTTGATGTGATCAGTATACAATAATAATAAATCATATGTAAAATGAACTTTCGTCAATAGTCACTTAGTAGGTATGAGGGAGCGTTTTTATATTCGCGGAATGGGGGACAGGGGGTGGAAATAAAAAACCAAATTATTTTTCTTTTTCAATATATTCACCTGCAAGACGGATACATTTTTCACATCTTTCAATTAATTTATTTATACCCTCATAAAAAAATGATTTCTCTTTATCTGCAAAATACGCCGAAACTGCCTCCTTGACTTCATCATCGGCAGTAAATTTTTTACCCCGCAGCTCTTTTTTCATTTTCGGAAACAGGTAATAATCACTCGGGGCCAGGTCTGGGCTGTAGGGTGGGTGATTCACAATTTCGAAGCCCACCTTATGCAGGGCAGCTAACGCAACGCGGCTCTTGTGGACGGGCGCGTTGCCGTGCAAAAGCAGAACACCTTTTGTCAATTTTCCCCGTCTTTTCTCTTTAATGGCTTCTTTTAGTCGCTCTAATATTGAAGCGTAATATTCCCCGGTTATAGAAACACCTTTATCTTTATAATCAATCAACAATATTCCTTCCGAGTCCCAAAATACCGTTGCCATGAGTTTCCCAGCTGATTGTGACACTTTAAATTTCTTGGGAGAGTGCTGTGCCTTTTTTATGCCACTGCATGGAGTCTTGTTTGGACTCAGGTTCATAATGATGAACCCAAGTTTCGTCTCCAGTAACAATTCCACTCAATACACCATCCTTGTCTTCATTACAGAGGTCCAAAAATGCACGCGAACACTCTACGCGCTGTTGTTTTTGCGGCGGCGTGAGCATTCTCGGCACCCATCTTGCGCTGACCTTAGACATGCCGAGATGATCGTGTAGGATATATAATATAAAACGCTCCCTATATATTTGATAATAAATACTATTCTCTTCCAGAGGATGAAAGTTTGAAATGTAAATGAAAATTAGAAATTAAGAAATGCAAGTATTTTTCATGGCAGGAAATGTCTTTGTGGAAAAAAGGTGTAGTTTATGGTCAACATATGTTAACTAACAAAGAAATTTCTCTTTGAAAATATTTGTAACATCACAAAGGTGGTCAGAAGTTAAAATTGATTTGTATGAGAAAGAAAAAATGTACAAACATGATAAAAATTTTTTTAATATGTGGGCTGCCTTTTAAATTTTGCATATAAAATTGGAATAAAACAGTATATAGTTTTTAAAGCCTTCATTGTTTTTCAAAGTATTCTCCACGAAGATTAATACACTTTTGCATGCGCTCTAACCAACTTTGGTAGCAGTTGTTCCACTCGTTTGTTGGTACAGTTAAAATGGCGTTTTTGAAGGCATCGACGGTTCCTTCTGACGACTGGAATCTTTGACCACGTAGTTCGTTCTTAATTTTCGGAAAGGTAAAGAAATCGTTGGGACTTAGGTCGGGGCTGTACGAAGGATAGTCCAACAATTCGATGTTTTATTGCGTTAAAAATTCAACTGTTTTGTGTGCTGTATGTGAACTTGCATTGTTTTGGCGGAGGATGATTCGTCGTTCTGTGTTGGTTTTTCGAAGCTCAGCGATGACTTGCGGCAAACAAATGGTTGTATACCAATCGACAGTTACAGTTTTTTGATCTTATACAGAAATTGTTGCTATATGATCTGCTTTCGAGACAAATGTTACGACCATCTTTTTGGAGACATTTCGAGAACGGATGACTTTTGTCGGCTTATCTTCACTTTGGAACACCCAAACAGACGACTGGCGTTTATTTTCTGGCTCGAGTAAATCCAAGATTCATCACCATTGATAATGTTGTACACGTTTTTAGAGCTTCCAGCGTTAAAGCGATCTAGAGTTTTTTGACAGCAATTCACCCTAGCTGTAAAGGGAAAGTAATTTGTTTACACACAATTCTCTATGCAAAATTTTTTTAATTGAGGTCTTTGAAATCTCCAATAATGCTGCAATCTGGCGAAATATCACATGTCGACCTTCGTTGATGATTTTACGTACAGCGTCCACGTTTTCCTGAGTGATTGCCGTTTTTGGGGAACCTGCTCTTGCATCGTCATTAAAACTAATCTGTCCACGTTTGAATTCTCCATACCAACGAGAAACTGTTGACTGATGTGGTGCTTTATTGCCGAAAACAGAAATCAACTCGGCGAGGCATTCTTGTTGAGATAATTGCTTTCGAAAATTATAAACGATTATTCCGCGAAAATGTTCTCGGTTTAATTCCATTTTTCAACTAACTTGTCAACTTTGACAGTTCATTGTCGCTACCACACTACAAGTATCGCACTAAAACTTTGAATTAAGTTAACTAAAGATGGAGGTTAATTTTTAGTACCGATATTTGATTAGTGGCGCCCTCTATGTCTTACTATGCAAAACTTAAAACACATCCCAGGTACATACGAAACGTGACAGTAAAATAATTTCTGTTCTCAGAACATTTACTAAATTATACCTAAGAGAAGAAATATTACCAATTCTAATTTCTCACATAGTACTCCTCTACAGATTAATAGCCATTTCGTAATGATAATAATAAAGATTGAGATATCATTAGTGCATCATATTGCTAGACTAATATTAAGTATATACCGATCCCGGTTTGACGACTAATATCCTGAGCGAATTCAATTAAGTGACGATATAAAGTTAATAAAAATGAATACAGAAAAAGTAAGCGTATAAAACGGCTTAATTGAATGGCATCCCATCACAGCAGGTGTATGCAGTGTCTTTCAATTTTATGGTTTGGGATGCAATAATGGAGTATCACGTTGATGTTACTCCACTAACTATAAATGGTCTCGACGATAATAAAGTCTCTTGTAGAAACTAGTTCGCGTTTAGCGGATGTAATTTGATAAACAGATTTTGTCAGTGAAAATGGGAAAAGTTGAATTTACCGTCCACATCCTTTTTTCTTTGGGAAATAGTAATACTAAATAACAAAAAATATTTTTCAGTGAGAATTAATTGGTCTACTTTTTAGCAATTGATTAATTACTTACCGAATATTTATTTATTATAAGTTCACCTGTTGGATCAATTATAGATAAAAAAGAGAAAATTACATTAATAAAAGAATTAGTTATTTAATAATATGGATTCCAAATGATACAGGTATATTCAAGTTGCGAATAATACAAATATACGGGTTTCAAAACTTGTATGTGGGAAAATTATCTGCAATTACGAATAATAAAATCCAGATTTTGCCTTGCCAGCTTAACGTTGCTTTTAATATGCACAGAAAGTAAATTGAGAACTAAAATACGGTCAGTTAAGTAAGAGCGTGTTTGGGTTAATTTATATAAAAATTTCAAATACGTGGGTTTTATTCCATTAGAACAAAGATGTTATTGTATCAATATGTCCAGTTACCACCGACGGCGATGTTTGCCTGGCATCCCAGTGGCAAACTTTCGACCAAGTGGACGGCATATTCATTCGGCAAGGGTCTCCAAATGCAACGAATTTTTCGAGTAACTGCCTAAATATGAACACTTTTCATCCATGGAGCTTATGCTTGATATATGCCCGCATATTCTCAATCGGATTTGCAGCGGGCGACTGCGATGGCCAATCAAGTGTAGTGATGCCAGACTGCCCTTTCCTCTCGGAGCAAAGCTTGCTATCGTCATCCTGCGGGATTCAGTTCTCGTTTTTCTTGATGAACCGGTTGTAGGTAAAGAGATACAAATCTATGAAATCCACATTTGAGAAGCAACTCCAAAGATGCACTTCTACTGGATGTTTAAAGGTCCACTGTACCAACCTGTTGGTAGAGGTTGATCAGTTTTGTCGTGGCACGGCAAAATATGCCCAAACAGAAGTTTCGTCCGTAACAATTAAGTTGCTCCAATCTCAATTGTTTTCTCAAAATTTTTAAAGCGGCCTACGTATATAAGACAAATACAAAATTGAGGCTTGCACAAAATGTGCAACGATACTGCTAAATTGAGGTCTTTATTACTTTATAAGTTGCTTATCACATTAGTTTTAAGAAATTGATTAGAGAATAAGATAATTTTAAGTTTAAGATAAGTTTTGAATTCCTTATGTAACACAATCTCTAAAATTAAGGCAAACTCTATGTTAATTTTTGTTTATTAAAAAAGCAATTAAATAAAAAAAAATGAAGAACACTTTTGTAATTATTTTAGAAAATACTATAAAACGTATTTTTTTTTGTTTTATGAATATAATGTGTATAGTTTTTAAGTTTATATCAGGCGGAGTAGGACGTTTCGATGAAGTTTACCATTGAGGGGTAAAAATAATATTAACACTACCATACTAGGAGTAGGTACATTTGTCCGAAGCCTCTTAAGAACCACATTATAATATACAGTCTGTCGCAGAGAAAACGGAACTTTTTTAAAATAGTAATTCTTAGTGGTGTCATTTATATAAAAAAATAAGCGCCTGTAGGTAAATCTTTTCCCAATGTTATGTCAAAGTATCATGACATTTGCATCATTAGAAGCAGAAAATTTCGCAAAAAGTAACAGTGTATTTGGCATTGGTCGAAAAATGAATTTTAAACAAAGAGCAAATATCAAGTTCTGTTTTAAACTCGGTAAATCGTTTACTGAAACGTTTAATTTGATGAAACAAGCGTATGGTGATGCGTGTTTATCACGTACGAGTGTGTATGAGTGGTATAAACGATTTAAAGACTGTCGTACGGACATAAATGACGACAAACATCCTGGTGCGAAACAATCGGTGGTTACGGAAAGTAACATCGACCTTGTGCGTGAATTTATCAGAAATGAGCCGAAATCCTCATTACGATACGTGGGAATGGAATGAAATATTTCCCTTCATCGCATTTTAACATAGCAATTGGGAGTGAGAAAGATTTGTGCAAAGTTTGTACCGCGCAAGCTAACTGAATTTAACATTGTATAGGCTTGATTGAAGACTCAAAAAAGGATGAAAACTTGAGGTATTCTATTGCAACTGGGGACGACGCGTGGTGTTTTCAATATGATCCAGAGACCAGGCGTCAAAACTCTGAATGGAGTCCAAGCGAAGAAAGACCGAAAAAAAGCCGTTTGGAGAAGTCAAAAGTGAAGACAATGTTGATTTGTTTTTATGATTCGAAAGGCATAGTGCACAAGCGAAGAAAGATCGAAAAAAGCCATTTGGAGAAGTGATGATTCGAAAGGCATAGTGCACAAAGAGCTTGTACAAACTAGTCGAACATCAATGCTATATATTATGTTGCTGTTATGAAGCGTCTTTTGCCGCGTATTTACCGTGTGCGTCCTCAATATCGTGAAAATGGTAGCTGGCATTTGTTTATGATAATGCACCATCTCATCGTTCGACGCTTATTACTGATTTTTTAACTTCAAATGCTATTTTAACCATCAGTCATACACTGTATTTTGGCCCCCTGCGACTTCTATCTATTCTCCAAACTACATTTACCGACGAAAGGACAGCGCTATGCCCACGTCGAAGCCATTAAAATGGCGTCGACAGCGATCTTGAAGGATATCTTTAAAGATGAACTTAAAAATTCATTTGACGTGTTAATTGACCGTGCAAAACGTTGTATTGAAGCCGAAGGCGACTCCTTTGAATAAAATAAATAAATTTTACCAAAATAGTAAGCTTCTGTTTTTATTTTAAAAAAGTTCGGTTTTCTCTGCGACAGACTGTGTATAACAAACCGTTAGATTATACATAGTGAAGTCCATGTAAAAGTCCTGTAAAATCTAGTGTAAGACTAAAAAGGTTATGCTACAAAGATGGTGCGCAAATGTGACATTATTACTAGTACTTATTTAATCGATGAGATTGCCTAACTGTTGTTTAATCACATTTATAATTTATATATACAAGCTCGGGGATAACATTATACAAGAAAATTACGAAAAAAGTCACTAACAGGAGTCTTTCCAATTACTTAAATGAGGCATTTTTTAAATTGCCCGCTATAAATTCTCGAGATATCCCAGTTTGATGCAATTTATAAAAGGAAATAGAGAAAAGCAGCTGCACATTTACATATTTATGTACACATACTGTTACTCACATCGCCCGTCTCTCCTTTCAACTTTTCCTCATCATTTCTAATGAACGTCTGTGCAGTAAGTACAAACATAATTAAAACTCAGCAAGGCCAAGGCCCGCATCGATGCGCAGTGGTCGCCGATTTGTTCATTTTTTCAAACATTCATACATGCACACAGATACAGACGCGCGGGAATAACTCAAAACGACATCGACAGAACCACTAATGTCCAGGAAATGTCGCCTGTAAATTTTTTTCCGACTGACCGACCGGTATTCGTTCGCCTGCGGGCACTTGTTTATTAGGTATTGGTACATCGTACGTACATGTGTAGAGACAGGATAAATTTAGAATAGTGAAAGAATTATCTATACACAAGGTAATTGGAGAGCCTGGAAAAAAATATGCCGCATCTACGGTTCAACTCTGATGTAGATGAGGCGTGCATAATTCGTTTTAAAATGTAAATTATTACATAATAATTTTAATACAAAGGTCGATTTGTTTTATAGGTGAAATTAGAAATGAGAAAACGTAATAACGTAATATGAATGTAATATTTCATAAAAATGCAAATTACTCTCATTTCAGTGGGGGGTAGGGTCAAAAAAGCAATAATAATATTCTTTATTATATGAGAGGGAAGATAAATAATACATTCGTTTCTAGAATATGTATGTACATACAGGCAAACAGAAAGCGATTCCAATAACACATAAAAAATGTCTAAAGACTAAAAAATATGCACAAGAGTCTTCAATATTTCAAATAGTCATGTATTTGAATAATATTCAACAAGTACTTTAATAAGGTAATGCCAATTTACATTAATTGTTATTTTAAAGTATTAATGAATGGAGAAAATAAACAATGTTTGGAGCATTTTGAAAAATTAATAACTTTTTATTTTAGTGAATTTGTGTACCAGGTGTACCGGAAAGTCATTACCGGTTCTTCTAACACATGTCGCTAAGCTTAAGTATGAGATGTTATGATTTGACACGTATGTCATTTTATTCTAGTGACATCAAGCTTCAAAGCCTTATATGTTATATTCTGCGAAAGTAACACTGTCATAGATTTATACCTCTTTTAAAATGTCGAGTTTCGTGACTGAAAAAATGCATGTGCGGCACGCATTACTTTTCTTATTTAATAAAAAGAAAAAGCCGTTGAAAGTCATCGTATGCTGGTAGAAATTTACGGTGAGCATGCTCCAAACATAAAAACATGTGAGGCGTGGTTTCGACAATTCAAAAGTGGTGGTGTCGATGTGTAAGACAAAGAGGACTCAACCCAAACTCAAAAACAATTGGAAGAAGCGTTAAATGTGGCCCTAGACACGATTAGCGATCGCTTACGAGCAATGAGAAAAATCCAAAAGGTGGGAAAATGGATGCCACATCAATTGAATGACAGACAAATGGAAAATCGAATAATCGTCTGTGAAATGCTGCTTTAAAGGTATGATTGGAAGTAATTTCTGTATCGAATAGTGACGAGTCATGAAAAATGGATTTATTTAGAAAACCCTAAGCGCAAAAAACGATGGATATCACCTGGTGAAGCCGGCTCATCGACTCCAAGGCCAAATCGTTTTGGTCGCAAAAAAATACTCTGTTTGGTGGGACCAGAATGGCGTTGTGTATTACGAACTGTTGAAACCTGGTGTAACAGTTAATACTGATCGCTACCGATAACAAATTATCAATTTGAACCATGCATTGATAGAAAAACGTCCAGAAAGGGCCCGAAGACACGGTAAAGTGATTTTACAGCACGATAACACGTCGTCTCATACAGCAAAACTAGTCAAGCTAACGTTGAAAGCACTTGTATGGGACATAATATAACACCCACCGTACTTTCCAGACCTTGCCCAGTCCGACTATCACCTTTTCGCATCACTGCGACACGTGTTTGCAGAGCAACACTTCGCCAATTTCGAAGAAGTTAGAAAATGGCTCGATGAAAGGTTTTGCTCAAAGGAAAAACGTTTTTTTATAGATGGCAAACATAAACTGCTTGGAAGATGGGCAAAATATGTAGAATCAAATGGGCAATACTTTGAATAAATACATTTTCCATTTTCTTCAAAATTATGTAGTTTTTTTCCTAAAAAATCGGGAATGACTTTCGCATTTTTGCATTTGGCAAACTTAAAAACTATAGTCTGTATCACGAACAGAGAGACTAATAAATATGCGTGAACAGAACGTGGTAGTTTTCTGATTGGTTAAACACATACAAACACTGTGAAGTCGAAACCTTGTTTATATACAAATGCTACATGTGTTGCAGCTGAGTTTGTTTTGAACAAGTTTGAGGTTATATTACAGCTTCTGACATTATTTCTTTACTTGATTATTACTAGCGATTATATTTTGCAATTGTTTTTTTAAGACGTTGAAAAATATAGAAGAGCGTTGGTAAAAAATAAAGTAAAACATCTAAATTTCGTAGCATAATTTCTTGTAGTTATGGAGAACGTGCTTTTGTTCCGTATAATCGTAATGATGGCGGAGTCAGTCACCATTAAGAAAGTGGAAGACAAGCCATAATAATATATTAGCTTAGAATAGACATGACATAACTAGTTTACTTATGGGAAACCACAGTATCGCTCATTAATTATATAATTATATACGTAATCAATTAAATAATATTTTAGTAATTTGTTTATTGATTGCTCTAATAAACTAATAGTTTGTTATCTTAACCATTTGCTTTTTTTTGTTACTGCTATTCAATAAAGAACTTAATTTTTATTGTACAGGTGGAATTTCTTTTATTTTTACAAATAATTTCTTCGTCCTAAGTTATCCAATAATACATCTTTAGTATCCACGAGTTTCACTACTGCCAATTAAACTTCTAGAGATCCAATACTGTGGCGCCCTCTATGATCTTTCAAATAGAAAATGTTCCTAACTCTTCGAGTTATACTAACTAGTTTCAGCCGTAGATGTAGCGAAGGATTTTAAAGTAAACATTGTAAGCTTTTGTGAGTATTATCTACGCTAGGGTCTAGGGGCGCAACAAATATTCCAAACATCGGACTACATGCAAAAGTTTCGTTGCAGGTAAAGGTTTCTTTGTAAAGAAAACCTTTGTTTACGATATATTATATAGAGATTTCTCGCTGGAAACGTTTATACATCCTAGATTTCTTAGGTTAATAATTTTTAGAGAATTATAATCGATTTGTATTCAATAAAACGACAATTTAAAACATAATAAAAAATTAATGAGCATACATACGTAAAGGAAAATAAAAGCAAAGCTTTAGAATATTTTTGAACAAAATGTATTAACAATCTTTAATTGTCAAACTTTGTAATTGTCATTTCGTTCTCATATTTACAACAAATTTGTACCAAACGATATTAAAATTTAAGAATAATTCTTTTGATGAGGAGAATAATAAAATAAAATCTGTAGAATATTACCCGATAAAATGTGTTGACAATATTTCATTCTTAAACTTACTAATTACCATGCCATTCTCATATTTTCTCTTTCCTAACTCAAGATATTAAAAGTTATCACAGTTCAACTTATTTTTCCCCAAAACTTGATATGAAATGAAAGTTTTACGAAATTCGAAAGAGTTTTTATAAATTATTGAACATCAAATGTACATTCATAAAACATATCTTCGCTAGTTTGTTTCTTCAAAAGCCAAGTTGATTCATATTCGACAACGAAGTTTACGAAACTTTTGCTCTTATGTCAAAAAGTTTCTACCACTTTCAGGCCGCTACATGTCTATGCTGTTTAAGTATCTTTAAGTTAAATATTTTCTATATTAAAAGTGATTCTGCCGTCAGCTTGTACAATCAATACACTTTTATGATTGACGTTATTAAAATAATGGAATTTTACGGTTTCATATTTTAATGTAAAATCTCCGAATTCTTTCAAACAGCTTCCACATTTCTATGCTTTTAATAAAATAATGACTTACATTTCTTTACATGTCACTTGAATCCGATATTAAATTGAGAAATTCTGCAGCAGGTCTCTGATAATTTACGCCTAATTGTTACTGCTCCCTTTTCAAGAGATAAAATCTAATTAAGAAATGTTCTACCGTTTCGAAGAACTGCCTATCTTCTTTCATTGGAAATTACGAAAAAATAAAGACGCCTGTTGGCCTTTATTGCAATATTACATCGTATCTTGAGAGTAAACTAAATATGCATTTATAACATCTTGAAGATCGTGCACCAATTTTAAACAAGAAAAAAACAGTGTAGTTTCGTGGAATTTCAAGAAAATGATTCACTTGTCACAGAGATTTTTATCGAATCGATTTATTCAAAATAACGTTTTTTCATGTACGTGGGTTGTTTCTTAAGTTCTGCATATAAAACTGGAATAGTTGAGCTTTTAAAAACGAAGTATTCTCCGGGAAGATTAACGCAGTTTTGCACCTGTGTTCCACTCGCTTATTGGTACAGTCAAAATTGTGTTTTTAAAGGCATCGACTCCTCCTTCTGACAACTAGAACCTTCGACTACACAATACGTCCTCGATTTTCGGAAAGGTCGAAAGGTAAAGAAATCTTTGGGACTTAGATCCGGACTGTACGGAGGATGGTCCAACAATTCGACGTTTTGTTGCGTTAAAAATTCAACTGTCTTGCGTGCAGTGTGCGAACTTGCATGGATGGGATGGAGGCTGTTGCTTTTTCGAAGCTTGAAGATGACTTGCGGCAAACAAATGGTTGTATACCAATCGGCAGTAACAGTTCTTTGATCTTGTAGAGGAATTTCTGCTACATGACCTGCTTTCCATACAAATATCGTGACCACATTCTTGGATACACTTCGAGAACGAATGAGTTTTGTCAGCTTTTTTGCACCTTGGAAGACCCAAACAGACAACTGGCGTTTATTTTCTGTCTCATATGAGTATATCCAAGATTTATCACCACTAACAATGCTGTAACAACAAAAAAAATAATATAAAGGGAAGAAACTTGACACTTTTCTTTTTCTTGTCATACGAAATACACAGTCTGTCGCAGAGAAAACCGAACTTTTTAAAATAGTAATTCTTAGTAGCGACATCTATTAAAAAAAATATGTGACAGTAAAGTAGATCTTTCACCGATGTTACGTCAAAATATCATGATATTTGCATAATTAGAAGTAGAGAAATTGCGCATAAAGTAAGAGTGTGTATTTGGCATTGGTTGAAAAATGAATTTCGAACCAAGAGCAAATATCAAGTTCTGTTTTAAACTCGGTGAATCATTCACTGAGACGTTCAATTGATGAAATAAGTGTATGGCAATGGATGTTTATCACGTACGAATGTGTATGAGTGGTATAAACGATTTAAAGATAGTCGTACGGACATAAATGACGACGAACATCCTGGTGCAAAAAAAATTGAGGTTATGGAAAGTAAATCGAAATTGTGCGTGAATTTATCAGAAACGAGCCGAATCCTCATTGCGATAGGTGGGAATGGAATCATATATTTCCAAAGATTCAATTCATTGCATTTTGACACAGCATTTGGAACTGAGAAAGATTTGTGCAAGGGTCGTACCACACAAGCTAACTGAATTCAACATTGTAGATACTTGATTAAAGACTCAGAAAAGCACGAAAACTTCAGGCATTCTATTCTAACTGGCGATAAGATGTGGTGTTTTCAATATGAACCAGAGGCCAAACGTCAAAGCTCTCAATGGAGGCATCTAAGCGAAAAAAGGCCGTTTGGAGAAGTCAAAAGTGAAGATGATGTTGATTTGTTTTTATGATTCGAAAGGCATAGTCCACAAAGAATTTGTAGCAACTAGTCAAACAGTTAATGGTGTTTTATCTCAACGTCTTTTGGTACGTATTCGTTGTGTGTACTCTCAAGATCGTGAAAATGGTAGCTGGAGTTTGTTACATGATAATGCACCATCTCATCACTCAAGGCTTATCACTGATTCTCTAACTACAAATGGCATTTTAACTACCAATCATTCACCGGATTTGGCCCTCTATGATTTCTATCAGTTCTCCAAACTACATTTGCCAATCAAAGGATAGCGTTATGCCAACATCGAAGCCTTTTTAATGGCTTCGACGTTGGCATAACGCTATCCTTTGATTGGCAAATCTTGGAAGACATCTTTAAAGATGAACATAAAAATTTATTCTACATGTTAATTGATCGTGCCAAACGCTGTACTGAAGCCGAAGGCGACTACTTTGAATAAAATAAATGAATTTTTGTTTTTATTTTAAAAAAGTTCGGTTTTCTCTGCGTCAGACTGTGTATGTGTAATTGTAAAGTCTATGTTAAATCCAGCTGTTAGCTGGGGCTACGTATATAGATGATTTGAAAAATGTCATAGTTTCACGAGTTTTTAGGAATAATTCATATAATTTAACCAAAACATTATCTTTTATAAGCGAAATAACCATGCTGGAAATGCTTTCTGGAATACATTATATATTATACGATACGCTCGGGTATTAACAACTGCATATAAGTTCATTTATTTCTTATATTTTTTTATTAGAAAACGTATCTCAGAAATATAAACAATATTACATCCAATAAGTAAATAGGAAAAACCATTTGAACTTTATATTTGCTATTGCCAACAATATTTAATTAAACAATACAAGAAAAAAGTTGTTTTGAATAAATCGATTCGATAAAATGGACGGTTGTTTCTAACCGAAATTACGTGAATATTCCCTTGAATTGTTGAATTTTACGTGTTATTTTGCAACGCAATAATCTTTGTGTCCAACGAATACTTTTCTGGAAATTCCACGAATTTACGTTTTATTTTATTTGGAATTTGTGCACGATCTTCAAGATCGTTATAAATGCATGTTTGATTTGCTCTCAAGAGGCGATCTAACATTATTGCAATAACGGCAAACGGGCTTCTTTATTTCTTCGCAATTTCTGGAAGAAGAAAGGCAGTCCTTTGAGGCGCAAGAACATTCCTTAATTAGATTTTATCTTTTGAAAAGGGAGCAGTAACAATGAGGCGTAAATTATTAGAGACCTGCTGCAGAATTTCTCGATTTAATATCGGATTCGAGTGGCATGTAGAGAAATGTTAGTTATTATTTTATTAAAAGCAGAGAAATGTGGACAATGTTCGAAAGAATTCGGAAATTGTACATAAAAACATTAAATCGTAAAATTCCATTATTTTAATTATTTATTTTAATAATCATAAATGTGTGTTGGATATACACTCCCACTCATGGAATTATGGATACTCGATTAAATTTTATATAACGATCATAAAAATTCTATGAATGCCAATAAATAGCGATAGTATTATTATACCTTATTCTTAAGAAGATTTATAATTTAAATAGGTATTGTATTTGTACATATTCTCCAAACAACTTTATAAAACAATAACTTTAATTGCCTGATATTGCATCTCAATAGCATTGTAGAATAATTCCAACTATATATAACCAGGATTAGTGGTACGGTCATTAAGAAGGGACTAAAGTCTAGAAATTTACCTGAAATGAGTCGGTTACCCTATTACTACCTCCTTGTGCCCATCAGTAGATCACTGAACGTGCTTGTGTGAAGTTGTCTATTTTGCAAGCGAATAGTGAAATTTCTGTTTACAAAATGCCACGGGGCAAGCCGCTTGATAGTGGAACACGATCAGCGATACTTACTTTGCATTGTGAAGGGTATTCGGTTCGCAGTATTGGCGAAAAATTAAAAGTGAAAAAATCGGCAGTGGATCTCACAATTCGTCGGTTTCAAGAAACTGGCAGTCTGGAAGACCGTAATCGACCGGGACCATCTAGAAGTACTTCTGAAACTGACGGCGAAAGAATTAAATTAATTAGTAAAAGAAATAGAAAATTAACGGCACCTGAAATAACAGCGAACTTAATTAGGGCCGTGCTAAAAAAAATTCTGTGAGTACAGTGAAACGATAATTAGTGGAAGCAAATTTACACGGTCGCGTTGCCTCACGGAAACCATTATTACGATGTGGAAATAAGCAGAAACGACTTCAATGGGTAAGGTTACACCGTAATTGGCCAATCAATGAGTGAAAGAACGTACTGTGGAGTGACGAATCGAAATTTGAAGTGTTCGGGTAAAAGAGAAGAATTTTCGTTAAGACGATCGGCGCGAGAAAAAATATTGCCAGATTGCATAGCTCCAACGGTAAAAACATAAAGGTGGTTCTGTTGCAGTCTGGGGCTGTTTTTCATTAGCCGGAATGGGAGATTTGAAAAAATAAATGGTATTATGAGAAAGGAGAATTACCGAGAAATTTTGGAAAATCACGTTTTACCGTCAGGCCTGCGATTAATCGGTAATAATTTAGAATTTATGCATGATAATGACTCTAAACACACGTCGTTGTTGTGTAAAAATTAAATTGAGGCGGGCAAAAATGAAAATATTTTGAAAGTAATGGTCACCTCAGAGTCCGGACCTCAACCCCATTGAATTATTATGGGATGAATTCGATAGAAGAGTTAGAAAGGAGTGTCCAACATCGAAGGGAAAACTTTGGAATGTTTTACAAAAAGAATGGAATAACATTACAATAGATGTAATAAGAAAATTAATAGAAAGAATATCCCGAATAACAAAAGCTGTAATCGCCGCGAACGGTGGTTTCTTCGATGAAAAGAAAGTATAATTAATACAATATATAAGTATATTAGGAATAAGTTTAATGAATTGTAATTTTAATTTTTATTATATAAAGAATCAATAAATATTAACTTTTTTTTCTTGTTGTTGCTTGATATGGTTGCTGCCCATACTTCCGTGAGCGGTAGTGTACAAGCTGACGGCAGAATCGCATTTAATATAGGAAATATTCAGCTTACAGATGGTCATGTAGGGTCCTGAAAGTGGTAGGAACTTTTTGACATAAGAGCAAAAGTTTCGTAAACTACGTTGTCGAATATGAATCAACTTGGCTTTTGAAAAAACAAACTAGAAAAGATATATTTTATGAATGTACAGTAGATGTTCAATAATTTATAAAAACTCTTTCGGATTTAGTAAAACTTTCATTTCATATCAAGTTTTGAGGAAAAATGGGTTAAATTGTCACAACTTTTAGAGAAAATATGAGGATGGTATGATAATTAGTATGTATATTTTAACGGGTGATATTCTAAAGCTTTTATTTTATTAGGAAATAAGCTTTCTCCTCACCAAAAGAATTATTCATAAATTTTAATATCGTTAGGTACAAATTGGTTGTAAATAACGGGTCTTATAGGGATTTACGAAATTTGACAGTTGATAACGGCCATATTGTAGAAGCTACATCTGTCGAATTGACTGTCATTTATTCAGTCTGTTTTGCCAAATCATCATGGACGGATATAGCGTTCAACAACACGTGCAAATGACAAAATTGTCTTATCAAAATGGGTGTTCTGTTCGGGCAACGTTCCGCGCGCTTCGCCCATTTTACGGTCGACATAATCGTCCTACCGAGAGGACTATTCGCAGTGTGGTGGGTAAATTTGAGTCTACTGGTTCAGTAAACAATGAACTAACACCCGTACGATGACGAAACGCAAAATCTGCCAAAAACATCGCCGCTGTCCGTGAGAGTGTGCAGGAGAATCCGATGGATTTCCCGTCGCTCACAAGAACTCGGTCTGTTTTATCCTGAATTCAATGATACGGACATCAATGACATGTGGTCTCAATAGGACGGCGCTACGTACCATACAGCTCATGCCACATTGGACATTCTGCACGAGCGATTTGAGCGCATGGCCATCTCACGTGGAGGTGATGTGAACTGGCCACTGAGATCGTGCGAGTTGACCCTGTTAGACTTTTTCTTATGGGGTCTATGAGAATAAGCCACAAACCACAGGGCTCTCAAAGGTAACACAACCCATGCTATCGGTCAAATTCACCCTGATTTATGCGCCAGTCATTGAACATTTGACATTTTGGATGCGCGCCACCCAGCGAAGTCGCGGTGGACATTTGCACGATGTTATATTTCGTATATAATAGCAACAATAGGTCTTTCAAGCGAATAAAAAATTTCGATAATATCTGGCACACACTTTGTTTTATTTAAATTTAAAGATAGGAAGCGCTTAATGAAAGACCCGTTATAAGAACGAAATGATAATTACGAACTTTAACAATTAAAGATTATTAATACATTTTGTCCAAAAATATTCAAAAGCTTTGTTTCTGTTATGTTTCACATATGTTTACTTAATAAATTTTTATCATGTTCTAAATTTTTCTTTTATTAAATACGGAACAATTTTTAAATTCTTTAAAAATTATTAACTTAAGATAATCTACGATGTATAAACGTTTCCCAAGATTTTCTTTACAAAGAAACCTTTACCTACAACGATACTTTTGCATTTAGTCCGATGTTTGGAATATTTGTTACGTCCCTAGACCTTAGCGTAGATAATACTCACAAAAGCTATTTATAAGGCTGAAAATAGTCAGTATAATTCGGAGAGCTAGAGAGGTATTCTATTTGAAAGATCTTAGAGAGCGCAACAGTATTCAACCCTAGAAACTGAATTGGCAATAGTGAAGCACGTGGATACTAAATATGTATTATTGGATAATTTAGGGCGAAGAAATTATTAGTAATAATAAAAGAAATTCCACCTGCACAATAAAAATTAAGTCGTTTATTGAACAGCAGTAACAACAGAAAAACAAACTATTAGTTTATTAGAGAAATCAATAAAGAAAAATACTAAAATATGATTTAATTGATTATATAAATAATTATATAATTAATGAGCGATACTGTAGTTTCCCACAAGTAAACTAATTATGTCATGTGTATTCTAAGCTGATATATGTTAACACAAATAATTAATTAATAACCACCAGTAAGCTCTCCCATTGGCCAAGGACCAATATTCTGAGTAAAATTACAAGCGAAATCTATATAATACGGCTATCAACTATGAGCAGTTAAACAATAACTTATGAAATGAAAAACAAATAAGCTGAAGGCTAATGGGATCGTATTAAGTCTCGTAGGCTTATATTACATGAATGCTCGGGTATTCTTGAAATCAAATTAAATTCTAACTGATTATATTTCAAAAGACTCGGTGATTTCCTATATTGATTTAGCTAGCACTCGAATCCATTACGTGAGCACCAAATTACTCTTAACAATTAAACAATTAGCACTAAAAAGTGTTAAATGAATCATTGGTTATATTTTTTAATATGAAACTAATTAGCCTTAACTTGGTGATTTTGATGGAGCCTGTGGTTGATTAACTTGATTGTTTCGTACGGGTATTTATTGCTGTAGTTCTCCAGGTGCAACATTGCTTAATTTATCTGCTGATGATGACAACTTAGTTGTCGAAATACGTATACAGAATTACGAAAATTAATGTGGAAAGTGGTTATATATCAACCTTAGTGATGTAGTCTTAACTAACTGTTATTGCTACTAAGTTACTCTTAATTCAATCATACACAACTGTCTGTTCGTTTGGTTACAGCCCGGTTCAATCATAGGCTGTCAAAGAAAACGATTTGAGGTTACCTAAGACCATTTAAATGTATTAATCTAGTCCCATTTGCATTCATATCTGCTGGATCCACTACAGAATTAACCCGTTGACTGGGCGGGGTGATGGTCGACTATAAGTCCAAGAAAACTAGACACTCCATATATAAAGAGATAACAATTAGTTAAATGAAATTAAGGAATAGTAATTTATGCCTCTTGTACTTCAAAAAGAATAGATTAAACGAATATTCTCGTGAGAAAAATAGCATCAGACAAAATAGTGGTCTTATTCCACGTGTACGTGATTATACATTGAACTATTTTACACAACTCTTAACCTAATTCAAAGCATTTGGTATTTGTCCAGAATAATCCAACTAAATGTTATAGGATGTACCTTTCCTATAAATAGCGACATTTCTTTTCACCAAAAAATGCCTTAATATTGCTGAAGATATCACACTACACACAAGAGCCAATCAAATAGTAAATCATTTAGATTTTTTCGGATATTTTAACCTATCACACTTAAGCTATCTGATGACGACATGCGGAGAGAGAAACGACGAGATTTCTTTTCGAAAACCTTTCCGAAAATCAAGAATTTACTGGGTGGTCAAAGGTTCCAATCGTCAGAAGGAACAGTCGATGCCTTCAAAAACGCAATTTTGACTGTACTAACAAACGAGTGGAACAACTGCTTTCAGAGTTGGTTCGAGTGCATTCAAAAGTGCATTAATCTTCGTGGACAATATTTCGAAAAACAATGACGCCTTTAAAAGCTATCTACTGTTTTATTCCAGTTTTATATGCAAAACTCAAAAGACAACCCACGTACTTCTCAGCTGTCGGTCTGCAACAGTATCTTTGATACTTTCTTTATCTTGTCAACTTGAAAGACAATGTTGATTTGTTTTTATGTTTCGAAAGGAATAGTTTTTTGACTATACCAACAAACGAGTAGAACAACTGCTTCCAGAGTTGGTTCGAGCGCATGCAAAACTGCATTAATCTTCGTGGAGAATATTTCGAAAAACAATGAAGCCTTTAAAAGCTATTCACTGTTTTATTTCAGCTTTATATGCAACACTTAAAAGAGAACCCACGTACTTCTCGCCTTTCGGTCTGGAACAGTATCTTTGACACTTTCTTTATCTTGCCAATTTGAAAGACAATGTTGATTTGTTTTTATGATTCGAAAGGAATAGTTTTTTTGACTATACCAACAAACGAGTGGAGCAACTGCTTACAGAGTTGGTTCGAGCGCATGCAAAAGTGCATTAATCTTCGTGGAGAATATATCAAAAAACAATGAAGTCTTTAAAAGACAACCCACGTACTTTTTGGCTTTCGGTCTGAAACAGTATCTCTAACACTATTCTTTAGCTTGTCAACTTGGCAAATCAATCTTCTTCTTCTATCATTTGGCATCCAAGATTTCTATTTCAAACAAGATGCTTATTTTTTTCTATTGTTCGCAAACTAAGGCAATTTAATTGTGTAAACATCACACGTATTCAATTCAATATAGTAATTAGGTCTAAGTTCGAGTATTCTGCGTTACAATTTTGAATGCATAGTGCTTACTCCGAAAGGGGATAAACTCGGTTTTTATGTATTATTTGGTACGCAGTCACTAGAAGTGACATCCTGTACATGCACTGAAATTTTTATTTAATATCATTCGCAGAAATGTTACCTGTGCAGATTTATTAAGTAGCATATTTTGCATTATTTATTCTTAGTACCGAGACAGCTTGCAACGTTTTACATTGCCACACCTTAAAGGAATTAAATTAAGACACCTATATGTTTGCGATGTTTGTTGCGAATCTGTTTTAACTGTGATATTATTTTCGGCTGCACAATTAATACTTTAATTGCTAGTTTGAATGAAAAGAAGAAATTTAAATTGTTAGTTAATTTGGGGAAAATCTTTCTATAAAATGAAATTTTAGGAATTTATCATCTGTTGGGTTTTTTGAAAAGTAATTTAGGTTTTTCCTGCAAGTCATTCTTATATTTTTAATCAACATACTTCATTCTAACGCCTATTCTCTTTATCACTAAGATTGATATATAACCCCTTTCCACATTAACTTTCGTAATTCTGTATACGCATTTCGACAACTAAGTTGTCATCATCAGCAGATAATTGCAAAGTGTCGCACCTGGTAAACCACGGCGAAAAATACCCGTACAAAAACAAACTCCGTACGCGATCTGTACCGTTGAGAACCAAAATATACACTCCAGTGTACATTTTATTCAAATTCAACCTACTCTCTTTGTTAATTTTGACAGATAATATTTCAGGATTGGTTACTAAAAAAAAGTTTTTAATTCGGTTTATTTTTTTGTAATGAATTTTAAAACGCATTTTTTGAGCATTTTCGGCATATTTTGCTTTATTTATTACCGAAAAGGTAAGAAGTATTAAGTGTATGGTGAAGACATTTTAACAGAACACTAGTTATAAAAGTAGTCTGCAAAATTTCGTTTTTGGTTTCTTCGATGCCAATGATGCACCTTATTGAAACTGATAAGGATAAAATAGAGGTATTGGTTGAATCAAAACGCCGAATAGCAATACAATACATTGCTAAGAGATTAAATTTGTCAACATCAACCATTTATGGTGATGTGAAACGAATTAGTTTTACATCAAAATTGGATGTATGAATTCCTGCTCTCAAAGAGATTTGCTTCGTTGCTTTGACGTTTGTAAATTGCTTCGTTGCTTTGACGTCTGTAATTTGCTTCGTTGCTTTGACGTCTTTTGCTGCTAAGACGTTAAGAAAATGATCCATTTCTGAAGTGAATCATAACTAGGAATGAAAAATGGATTGTTTACAACAATTGAACGTAAGTGATCATAAAGCTGAAAAGATGGGCCTTCTCCGGGCATTTTGGAAGCCGATAATCATAAAAAGAAGTGACGTTCTCTCTTTGGATGTATTTCAATGAAATTAGTTTTTTTCAGCTTCTGCCAGATAATTCCACAATTAATTCCGAAATATATTGCCACCAACTGAACAAATTGAATGATTTCATAAAACGGAAGCGGCCAAAATTGATTAGAAAAGATGCCAAGCCATATACAAGTTTAATGACTCGCACAAAGCTGTTACAGTTTAGATTGGACGTAGTATCGCATCTACTATGTTCGCCAGATCTAGCATCCCCTGATCAGTATTTGTCTTTACAAAATTTTTTAGATGGAAAAACATTTAATTCCATTGAGGACTTTAAAAATTACTTGGTTCAGTTTTTTTTAATAAGATCAGAAGTTTCACGAGCGCGGAGTCATTCTACTGCTTAAAAGATGGCAAGATGTGTTGACCAAAATGGTCCGATACATACTACGATAACTTCATTAGATGGTAATACAGTTTTCGCTTTTTTAGGACTTGGAAAACCACCATTACAAACGGATACAGGGACAGGAATCAAATAACTTTCTCATGTTAGTAGTAAAAATTGAATTCAATAATTTCTGTTTTTCCCTCCCATATCCTTGTAGTAATGAAGAAGAAATTTTGAAGCCACTGAACTTTTATTTTTCGGACTATGACATTCACTTAATGATCTTCCAACATTTCTCACAAAAATTTGTAATGTTTCAGACATTTGATACACTGTCATCCATCTTCCTTCTTAAGAAAGAACATTAAATTTGACTTCGTTTTAGTGTGCAGCTGATGTTGCAACTCGTTGTATATATAGTTAATTTTCTATGCAAATTTTTCCACTTCTAAAAAATACGAACTGACATAAACATACGGCTTTTAGACTCTGATGTATTTTAAAAATTTCAATCTTAATGAGGCATTCATCTATAAAAAATTTGATCATTACGTTTTGTTGTTAAAATAATAATAAAGGGTGTTTCAAATTGCGCGGGTTTTTTAAGAATAACTAAAATATAGATGGCGCACTGAATTTGTCTGGGTATGTGGGCATTTAAAAAGTGTGATGTATGACATTTATAAAAATGGCTTCGCACACGGTACAACAACGTTATCTGCTTCTGGGTTTCCTGGTTTCGTGTTCAAATTGTTGAATTATTTTATGAAAATCAGCGTCCTGTGAAAAGAGTTTTTAGAAAATTACGTGAATTTTATGGTTTACATAATCGTTCATGTGAAAACACTATTGGTTGAATTATTAAAAAATTTCAAGAGACCGGTTCCGTGGAAGAAATGAAATGTCCATTAGACGACGTTCACAACAACTTGGACTTGGTGAATCAACAACATGGCGTATTTTACACAAGAATTTAGCTCTGAAGGCATATAAAGTTCAAATGACACAGGAACTGAAGCTATTAGATCATTTAAAACGTCGTTCATTTGTCAATTTCATCAATGAACCACCAGCTGATTCTTCTCAATAAATAATGCTATTTAAACAAAATTGCCGTATCTGGGGTGAGGAAAATCCACGAATCTAGAGGATATGTAGTTTCAACAGGATGGCGCTACACCTCACTTTGCACAATCAATTGATTTATTGAGAGAAAAATTTCCTGGACGTGTAATCTCAAGAAACGGTGATATGTTAATTGGCCACCAAGATCATGTGATTTGACACCGTTAGACTATTTTCTTTGGGGTTATGTGAAATGTCAGGTTTATAAAAACAATCCACAAAAAATTCCTGCTTTGAAAGTTGAAATTATTCGTGTCATTGGTGAGATATAGCCTCAATTATGTCAAAATGTCATTGAAAATTTTAACAAAAGAGTGGACGTGTGTGGAGCTGCAAAAGGAGGCCATTTAGCAGATATTTCTCGCATGTAAATGTCATAACTGTTACTTCAATTATCAACAAAAAGTTTTTGAAAGTGAATGCAAATTATGTGTTTTATTTATTCTTAAAAAAAAGCGAAATTTGAAACAGCCTTTATATTGTAAAAACAATTGTCATATTTTTTCTATGGTTTAATTTTTGAAGTTCGTTTCCTTTAAAAAAAACGAAATTACTTTCCGAACAACCCAATGAAGCAAACGATCCTCCTGAAACTTTTCACAATAAAATTTTACCTGTTGAACACAATTAGGCGAAAGCCTTATCGAATTCTTATTATATAATATCCTTAATAAGCGTACGAAAATTCTAATAAAATATGAGATACATCATTAAAATTTAATGAACCTGAAAGTATAATATTTCGCTCCGGGCTAACGTTCATAAAATTAAAATCTCATTTATCTGAATCCTTTGAAGTTTTTCTTTTAATTACCACATTCCAATTTACTAAAAATAGATTGAACCCAATTAAACGCAATAATTTTAAATTCGTATTTATGAATCACTTAGGTTTTCTGAACATACATACTCCACAGATATGTATATACATATATATATCAACACATACGCATAACATAATTTACACAGAGCGATAGTGACTAAGTGTTCCTTGTTTTCCCTTAATTGGTTGCAATTAAACATTTCACAAGACTCCTCATTCAGTTCACGACTACCACTAATTATTTACACCATAATTCGATAAGCTGCGCATATCCATTTTTCACAGGAACTCGCATTTCCGGTAATAAAACATATGAACGGTCGCATTCACTAATTACTCTAAATCGGGAATAGCTTAATCAATCTCGATTTTACATGCATACAATTGTGCTATGTCTAAATAAATTATTGTAATGAACTTAATCATACTTAATTAGACGAAATTGAATTAGTCATAGTGAGTAACACTTTACTATTAAAAATATTTATCTGTAGATTAAGAGGAAATATTAGAAATGCAGAATATTTGTGGTATTTATTGTTTAAAAATGTTGTAGGATGATATTGCATTTTACATACAGCTTGGTGATGACAAAAAAGTTTAAAAAAAACCGTAACAGCATGAAGACAATTTAATTCTAATATTTAGTCCGTGAATACGAGGGAGTACCCAAAAATAACCGGAATGATAGCACATATTTGCGCCGATAGGTGCGCGCGACCCTACTTATTCTGCCTTCGGTGCATTTTTTGTAAAAGCATTTTCGTTTGCCCATCGTCTTTTGTAATGTCAGACTTAAGGGAACAACGTGCCACCCGGTCAAACAGTTATTCAGGAACTCTATTCAGAGGTTCTGAGGAGACTGCGTAACAATGTGCGACGAAAGAGGACAGATTTGTGGAAGACGAGGGAATGGTTTTTACACTATGACAATGTACAGTATTGTGCAAATTAATGGAATCAAACACAATATAACTAAGAAAACCGTTTATTTGTCATATAATCACGATGATATGGTATAAAATTATAAATTACTAGTAATTTAATAAGAGATATGCCCTCCTGTGGCTGCGATGACAGCCTGAACTCTTTTCGACATGGAATCTACTAATTTTTGACAGTTTTCCTTTATTTTCTCGTCCCGAAACCACACCTGAGTTACTGCTTCTATCAATTTTGTCTTCGTTGTACAGTCCATTTTATGTAACCTAGCCTTAAAATGGCCCACAGATTTTCAATTAGGTTTAAATCTGGAGAATTGCCAGGCCAGTCGAGGAGAGTTATTCCTTTTTCCTTGAAATATTTGACCATAACTTTCGATTTGTGGCATGGAGCTGAGTCCTGTTGGAAAATTGCCCTCCGTTTGGCTCGCATTTCTTTAGATCTTTTCCCAAATACTTATCCAGTAACTCTTTACATTTCTGGCTGTTCATCATGCCTTCTATAGGCACCAGCGATCCAGTTCCCATGTACGAAAAACATCCTCAAAACATCTTCTTTACAAGATGTTTGACAGTCAGATCGATATGAGCCGTAGTGAGTTTTTCATCTCCACTTTTTCTCACGAATTTTGATCGCTGCCCCTGCACCAAAAAATGGGACTCGTTTCTCCAGTCTTCCTCATTCCATCCGGCATATTTCTTGGCCCAAATAAGCCTCTGCTTCATCATTCGTTGAGTGAGGAGTTGCTTCTTCTGTGGTCGAATGACTTTTCTTTTAGACTCTAAAAGTCTCTTACAAACAAACTGTCGAGTCATGCACTTTCACTCCAACATCGGTTAAGTCTTTTTGTGGCTCAAAACTAGTTCTTCTTGGGTTCAGCTTGCTATTTCTGACCAAAAAAAGTGACATCCCGAGTAACAATCTTCCTTTTTCTCGCACATTTTCCCGCTCGTTTCACTTCAACTATTCCGGTATTCTTTTTTTGCTTTAGGATCTTGCTTACTGCTCTTTGACTAACACCACATTCCTGAGCAATATCTCTCTGTGTCAGTGAAGTGTGCTCACTTAATGTCACAATCTTCTCACGTTTTCTGGGCGCGATATCCATGTCGCGAACAACCGGTAAAAGCACAATATAAATCAAATTTTGAACTTTGAAAGAGTATATGTAAACAAACTCTCTAAAACGCACTGAATAACTGTGTAATGTGTTCCCAGTGATATAGGTTATGTTTTTTGACATAAAACTACTGTCAGAACTGACCTAACAATGTTGCCACATGCAGAAAACTAAAAAAATAGTCATGATTCCATTAATTTGCACAATACTGAACCTGCTCACACAGCCTTATCTGTCCTTTGCCCCACGCCCCCTACTCACCTGATCTTGCAGAGACATGAAAGAACATCATTTTAATGACGTGGAAGAGGTGAAAGAAAAAATTACGCAGCAGCTCGTAGCCATGCAGAAAAATGAGTTCGAGAAAAGTTTCCAACAAAGAAATCTTCTATTAGGCAACTGTGCAAATATTAAATGGTGAGTATATTGAAGGTGCTAAGACTGTTTTGTAAAAAAAATAAAATACCGGTTTTATAGAGAAATTCTGGTTATTTTTGGCTAGCCCCTCGTATATTCAGATAGAAGTTGGTTGGTTGGCGATCTTTTTACTATTCAATTTCATTTAAATAATTTTTAACGATTCTAGCGCTATGCTTCGGATCGCTATCGTGCTAGAAAATGTAATAATTTTCAATTAATTATAATTTCAAATTTGGACTCGTCCAAAGTACGCGTCGTTACAGAATTGACAATGGAAATGAATTCGTGCATATTCTAACCGTTTTTTAAATTCCTTCTTTAATTTAAAGAGGTGATTGTGTTGATTGTTATGCCACCAGTGGGATCATAGAATTAAAAATTTTTCAGCTACTTTTGGGATTGAAATATTCAAAACTGCCAAAATTAATGAAAAATTTTGGCAGTTTTGAATATTTCACTGACATAGTGGCAAAGGTAACAATAAACAAACTAGTTGAATAGATGAAAGAAAACAACGATTTTTTTGTTAGAACACCGTGAAAACTTTAAAATGACTCTGCAGCTGCAGCTAGGTACTTATAAAGTCGGAAGACTTCGTCAGATCATAGGTAGAGAACTATCAACGAATCCAAAATGCAGATGATCCTTCAGGACGCGGAGAAAGCTACCCTACAACTACTTATTCTAGAAATTATTAAGAAAGTACATATGGTGCATTCCATATGAATCAATGGTTTTGATTTTGAAATTAAGACATGATTCGAAATACTTTTAGCGTCAATTAATATTGGTTGGTGAAACCTGGATACACCATTATACACCCGAAATAAAGTCACAATTGAACCGATGGACTGAGGTTAGCGCAAGTGTTTTGATAAACGCAAAAATATTTCAGTATTTCAGAACTGGAGTAGGATTGTTCTTATCAATTATCTTGAAAAAGGTAAAGTGGTAGAGAAATACTATACATTCCTTTTAGATCAATTACACAACGCAATATAGTGCAAAATACCTCATCTAAAGAAGAAATAAGTGTTTTTAAGCAGTCGAAGTGTGAACTATTGAAACTAACGCATACTTCGAACGGCTTGATAAAGCTTACTTTATTAAAGGAATTTAATATCGCTGGACTATATACAATGAATTACAAAGAGAATACGTTGAATAGTTAAATAATGTTTTGTCAAGAAGTTTGTTTTCTTGTCTAGACTCATTAATTACTAATTGGCCTTCGTCAAATATTTCCTTAATTTGATTTGAGTCTAGTTTTTTCTAGTTAAAATCAAACGTCTCTAAGTGGTTGTATTATAAAGTGTTTCAAATTGCGCGGTTTTTTTTAAGAATAAATAAAATATAGATGGCGCACTGAAATTGCCTGGGTATGTGGGCATTTAATAAGTGTGATGTATGACATTTTTATAAAAGTGGCTTCGTACTCGGTACAACAACGCGTTCAAATTGTTGAATTATTTTATGAAAATCAGCGTTACGTGAAATGAGTTTTTAGAAAATTACGTGAATTTTGTGGTTTACATAATCGTCCATCTGAAAGCACTATTGGTCGAATTATTAAAAAATTTCAAGAGACCGGTTCCGTGGAAGATCAAAAAAGTGAAAAATACAGTCGTAGTGGTCGTTGACAAAAAAGTTCGTTAGTTTGGTTCGTGAAAGTGTTGCTGAAGATCCTGAAATGTCCATTAGACGACGTTCACAACAACTTGGACTTAGTGGATCAACAACATGGCGTATTTTACACAAGGATTTAGCTCTGAAGGCATATAAGGTTCAAATAACACAGGAACCGAAGCCATTAGATCATTTAAAACGCCGTTCATTTGTCAATTTCATTAATGAACAACCAGCTGATTTTTCTCAAAAAATAATGTTTTCCAATGAGGCACATTTTGAACTTGGTGGCTATGTTAACAAACAAAATTGCCGTATCTGGGGTGAGGAAAATTCACGAATTATTCATAAGAAACCTATGCATCCTAAATGAGTTACTACTGTTTGGTGTGCATTATGGTCACGTGGTGTAATTGCACCTTACTTCTTTGAAAATGCTGCTGGTGAAGCTGTAATTGTCAATGGTGATCGATATCGACGGATGATAACCGAATTTTTATGGCCTGAATTAATGGATATTGATCTAGAGGATATGTGGTTTCAACAGGATGGCGCTACACCTCACTTTGCACACGAATCAATTGATTTAGTGAGAGAAAAATTTCCTGGACGTGTAATCTCAAGAAACGGTGATGTTAATTGGCCACCAAGATCATATGATTTGACATCGTTAGACTATTTTCTTTGAGGTTATGTGAAAAGCCAAGTTTATAAAAACAATCTACCATCAATTCCTGCTTTGAAAGATTAAATTATTCGTGTCATTGGTCAGATGGAGCCTTAATTATGTCAAAATGTCATTGAAAATTTAAAAAAACAGAGTGGACGTCTGTAGAGTTACAAGAGGAGACCATTTGGCAGGTATTATTTTTCGCATATAAATGTCATAACTGATACTTCTATTACCAATAAAAAGTTTTTGAAAGAGAATGCAAGTTATGTGTTTTATTTATTCTTTAAAAAAACCACGAAATTAGAAACAGCCTTTATATTTATATTAAATGTTTGACATGACCCCTTCAAAAGAAAATTGATAATTTGACACCAAAATATGTACTAATAAATAAAATCATATTCATATATAATTTGATTGTGTGATTTCAAAAAAAAAATAAACAAATAATTACACAGACTTAACTCCAAACCTTTTTTTTAATTTAACCTCGATTTATTGGGTTAAACTGTTAAGAGAATCTATTCTATTCATAATCGTAACTATTGACGCAAACGTTTTAAAATTGGGGACATTGCGTCATCTAAAACACCTAATCAGATATGTTTGGATTGACTATTTTTTTTTTTGTGAACACATGTGTGTAAATTTTAATTAAACAGCTATTAAAAGATAGTAAACGAGCTATACATACACATATATAATACTCACAATACAAATGAGTATTATATGTATGTACACATACATGTGGATATGAAACAAGAGATTCAGAAAGTTCATAGAATGCCGCTGTATAAATAGTAATACCGTGTAATCTACGACGGTTATTTTTTTGCTGAGTCTAGCAGGTCACGATACTTTGCTACAATATTTTTTTAAATTTTAGTACGCTCAAAATTAATGAAACTTATGTATAAAGGTGGCAATTCAAAAAACAAATATTGCAGTAAAGTTCAAAGCAAGACTTAGTAAAGATACCATTATAACTTCCACAAAAATATCTTCTATTTCTGTTGATTCCCAAAGAGCATTATTACCCAGCGAGTCCAAATGCCATAAACTCTCCTGCCAAAAATTCAAAACCTAACACTCCTCTGCGTCCCATAGTTAGCATCCTAAACGATCCCGCTTATAAACTATCTAAATATCTCCCCAATATTCTTAAACGATACACCGGCAACAGTGATTCCTTTATCAAAAACATTTTGTCCAAAAACTGAATGACCTGACGGTAGATCCTCAAGATCTACTAGTTGGTTTTGACACCGAATCATTATTTACCAAAGTTCTGATACTATTCAAATATAATCTGATAGATCCTATCCGCTGACAACTAGCCTGATGATTTGACCGATCCGGTAATAACTTGCTTAACCTCTATCTATAAAATCCGTGGCAGTTACTACGAACAAGTACCGGGTGTAGCCATGAGGTCTCCTCACTCTCCTGTTGTTACCGACACTTTTATGGATGTATTCGAACAATAAATCCTATACTCCGGCAGCTTAAAAGCGAAATGTTGGTTCAGATACGTACACCTTCGTTATTCGGCCGTATAGTCGGAATTCCTTAAATAACTTTGCTTTCTTAAATTCCCAGAACAATTCCATAAGATTCACCGTGGAGGTTGAACCAAAAGGTTCCCTTCCCTTCCTAGACGTCTTGATGAATAGTTATCTGGATGGTTCACTAGGATATTTAATTTAACGCTAACCTATGCACTGACCGGATCTAAACGCCCTTTTCCATCATCTCGCCCAAAAACAGGGCGTCATCAACTCTTTAATCCGAAGAGCTTTCAACACATCTAACCAGTATTTTTTGCCAAAGGAATTAAGTCATGTCACTAATGCCTTTATAAACAACAGTTTCTCCAGACATAGTATGCAATAGACCATAGACCGACATATTAATTTTAAAGTTCCACAACCCAATACTCAGCATACATCGTCCCTCCTCTCTAAAGTCCATTGACTCTATATACAAGGTATCACTGACTGCATCAATATGAATACTTCTTAAAAACAACATTAAAATCATCTTTAAACGTAATGCTTCCTATCGGATAAATAAGAAGAAATGAGTGATAGGGCAAATCCTACAGTTTCCAGTTTATCGAGAAGTATTCGATGATGAAAAGCCATGATCAAATCGGTATAAATGACGTCCACCTGAGAACTGTCATTCGCAAGGGTACTGAGTAAGAAAGGTCATATTAGTTATAGTTGAACACTTGCTAAGGAAACCGTGTTGATCAACTTTAATAAGAGGTTTAAGTTTCGAATATATGCAATGGAAAAGACATTTTCCAAAAACTCTGACAAATATGTTAATTATAGTAATTTACTGGTAATTTTCAATTAGACTAATGTTGTCTTTCCTTATGAAGAGAAATATAAGTCTTGGGATTTTACAGCATTCAGGAAAAATCGAAGTCCTCAACTAGGAATAATAAACCAATGGTTCCTGTTATTGGTGTAAAGCTAATAGAGAATGTAAAAACATTGATTATTATTATTATTACTGTATATGTTTTGTATATCTTTTATATTTTATAATATTCTGAAAAAAATAAATTAACAATTTGTGAATTTCGGATATGTGATCATTTTTATAGTAATTTTCTTCTAACTTCAATCTTATTACTTATATTTTTAGATGGCTGGGAGAGTGTTGCCTGACCTATTTACAAATGTAGTGAGTTTATTTGAAGGTATGTGACATCTATGAACTGTTGCCCCTGTCCGTATAAGAAATCGATTTCGGTGAAACAGCCCGACACGCAAATTCGGGAAAAACAATACTGAACGCTAAGTGGTAAGGCTCTTAGGACAGAAAGGACAAATACCCCAATCGATTGCATGCAGAAGTAGGTAGATTCAATACTGGTTCGTCGTCGAGCCATAATTGCTTTCAAAGGCCTTTCTACATTACACTCGGCATTTAAATAAATTCACCCTCAAGATGGCTACTGTCCTAAAATTGTATGCCGTAAGTGTATTTGTCGATCATTCTAACGTAAATAACATTTGCTATCAAAACTTTATTAAATGGAGTACAAGCAGGATAACCTATAAGAGTAACTTCAATAACGGCCAAGAGGAAGTGTCTAAATGCGTGATATAATTTCGTGCTTTCTTTTAAAAAATTGTATGTCCAAGAAGTAACACTATTTTTAAAAATATTAAAAAATAGTAAACTATGCTTATAATTAACTAAAGCTTATTATGCTGGTTGATTGTTCATTCAGATAAAGATCTGCATGAACGATCAACAAGTATTAGGTGAGGGTACGGAAAATAAATCACATTATTTTCGAAAGTTATCCTTAGCATGAAGTTAGTGAAAGCTCTACAATTGGACGTGGATCGAACAAACCTTGAGCAACATCTATTACTAGAGTTAGCGCTGGAAGCGTTCGGTTCAGCAGATGTTTGGGTCGGGGTATCGTCAGACAGCTATCGTTCTTCGGACCGAGTATATACTTCGTTTGTACGATTTTCTTTATTGTGTTACGAAAAAGTTTCGGTTTCCAAAGTAAAGAAATATATCGGAAATTATATATAACACATGGATCAATAAGTCCCGAGACTAACAATGAAAACAACATTTTTTTTGCAAAATTTTTTTTTATTCATCAACATAATCACCTTTTAGGGTGATACAATGGTTCCAACGCTTTTCCAATTTTTCAATACCATGTTTATAAAAAAATTTATCTTTCGCTTCAAAATAAGCTTCAGTTTCAGCGATGACCTCCTCATTTGAGCCAAATCTTTTTCCCTGGAGCATTTTTTTAAGATCAGCAAAGAGCCAGTAGTCACTGGGGGCTAAATCTGGCGAATATGGGGGGTGGGGAAGCAGATCAAAACCCAATTCGTTCAATTTTGCCATTGTTTTCATCGACTTGTGGCAGGGTGCATTGTCTTGGTGAAAAAGGATTTTTTTTCTCTGCATGTGCGGTCGTTTTTTTGCGATTTCCTCTTTCAAAAGCACCAGTAAGTCAATATAATAATCACTGTTGATCGATTTACCTTTTTCGAGGTAGTCAATGAAAATCACGCCATCTGTATCCCAAAAAACTGACGCCAGGACTTTGCCAGCTGACTGCTACGTTTTCGGACGTTTCGGACGGCTTTCGCCAGCTGTGCGCCACTCAGATGACTGCCGCTTCGACTCTGGAGTGTAGTGATGTATCCATGTTTCGTCCATGGTCACGTAACGACGCAAGAAATCTTTTTTGTTGCGAGTAAATAGCGATAAACAGCTTTCTGAATCATCGACTCGTTGCTGTTTTTGTTTCATCGAAAGCAATCGCGGCACCCACTTGGAAAAAACTTTTTCAGGCTCAATTTTTCATGAAGGATAGTAAATACACTTCCATATGATATCTGTGTCATCTCAGCAATCTCACGGAGCTTCACTTTACGATCTTTCATTATAATTTTTGTCACTTCACTCACATTTTCCGGTGTAACGGCTTCCACAGGTCTACCCGAGCGTTCCGCGTCATTTGTGTCGGTACGACCACGTTTAAACTCGGCAAACCACCGACAAATCGTTGCTTTTGATGGACAAGAGTCCGGGTAACATTTTTCAATCCATTGTTTTGCTTGCGTGGTGTTTTTACCCATTAAAAAACAATGTTTTATCAGAACACGAAACTCGGTTTTTTCCATTGTTTAAACAAACTACAAAACGACTTTACTCCAACCTCGATAACTCAGCTGTTTCTGGTCCGATCGACTTAAAATTTTGACACGTTTCAAGCAAAGGTTAGTACTCTAGAAAGACGTGGTTACTGGTTTACTACGAGCGCCATCTATGGGTTAGTCTCGGGACTTATTGATCCATGTGTTAAGTATATAATTTCCTATTCTAAAAGCGTATAAATCTTGATGGAAATATTGATATTTCATGATTTTTCACTTATGATAATATGCCTTAAGCTGAACCAGTATGTTAAGAATTTATGTTAAGAGTCGACTCAGGGGGTTGAATGGCACGTTTGAATATTTTAGGTTTTGGAACTCTACACTAAAAAAACAGAATACAATTTTGCCTAAAGTTCAGAAACGACATCACGACGATGGAATGGCCCTCTCAGAGTTCAGATGCGAATCAAATAGAAAATGTGTGTGCGGTTATAAAGCAAAAGTTTCGTACAAAATGTTGCCACAAATTAAAGCAATTCAAAATTAATTTGCGCAAAGTCTGGAGACCACTATTCACTTCATATGTTGAAAATTGGTGGAAAGTATGACCAAACGCTTTCCCGATTGATTATGGGAACGATAGAGATTGGACACCATATTAAATATATCGCGTATTAGGAAATTTGGTGTGGATTTAAGGTCAATGTAGAAATTTGCCAAATAAAATCATTTGAGGCCTTTTTCTCTTTTCATACAAATAGTATGAACACTACCGGCCATAAATGAGGGATCACATACTATCGATAGAATCGCTCTGTCTTTATGCCTGGGTTTCGGTAGAGACAATTAAAATAACAGATGTGAGTGCGTTTTTGGGAAGTTTACCAATAATATCTGAATATAATCATATTTGTTAGCGTAAAATATTACAATTTTCTTTAATCCTTTATTCTGAATTAATTCTTTAATGCTTTTCCTGAAAACATTTATTTTAAAGGAATTTGTGATACCACACAGAATGTTGCAATCCAAGAAAAATTTAGTTTTCGTCTAGAATCTGTCCGAGTAAGTTGTAATACGACTATTCGTGGACAAACATACAAAATTCCAAAAAGAAAGGAATTGAGTGCAGAAATTCGTAGTGCTATAATAACATCACACAAGGAAAAATTGTTACTGCGGACAATAGCGCAAAAATTAAAATTAACATAACACGCAGTGCAAGGTACAGTGAAAAGGTATATAAAAACGGGTGCAATGTAACTAAAAAAACGACCAAGGATGACCACTAGACAAGAGAACTGTTACCTAAATCGAATAGACGGTTAACAGCTCCATAGGTTCGCGCAGAATTAAATAAAAATCGTGAAAGTCTGGTGACGCTGACTACCATAAATAGACGTTTATCAGAGACGGGATTAAAAGGGCGATTCGCTGTTCGTAAGCCATTGCTACGATCACAAAATCGTAAAAAACGAGTACAATGGGCCAAGGAGCACCAATATTGGGATGTGGAAATGTGAAAGCGGGTTTGGAAATAATCGGTGCGTTTTTGTTCGCAGACGAGTAGGCGAAAGGACGATATCAGAATGTATTGTGCCAACAGTTAAACACGATGGAGGTTCAGTTCTTGTTTGGGGATCATTTTCTTTTAATGGTGTTGGAGATTTGCATAGAATTGATGGAATCTTAAGAAAAGGATATTTGAAAATTTTAAAGGAATACGCAATTCCGTCCGAAATTAAACTGATAGGAGAAGGTTTTTATTTCCAACAAGATAATGGCCCCAAATATAGTGCTAAACTTTGTAAGGACTATGTGAAACAAAAAGAAGAAGGACTTCTTTTAAATATGGTTTAGCCTGTACAATCGTCCGATAGCAACAGTTGTGGGAACACCTTACAAATGCTTGGAACAATATTCCAGTTGAAACTCTTCAAAAACTTGTGTCGAGACTACCCAAAATTTGTAAAGAAGTTATTAAGTGTAAAGGTGAATATTTTGACGACAGTCGCTTAAAATAAAAAGTGCCAATTTTCTTCATAGAACCAATGATATTATTATTGATTTACCAAAAGTGTACCATGTTTTTGTATGTTACCTGTGTGATCCCGCATTGATGGCCGATAGTGTGTATCTACAACTATTGATTAACGGAAAATTTTTATTACCAAAATGTGACTAAATTTGATTTTCATGAATAAGTCGAGAGACTGGTAATAACGAGCTTCTGAAAGAACTGAACGTGTATGAATGGCTAGATAGAAACTAAAAATAAAAATTAACTATTTAAAAATGAAGCTTTAAGATAAAAATGATTTCATTATAATTAATGCAGATACTTAGACGCCTAAGTACCGGATAATAATATTTATATATATCAACATAGAAAGGAAGAGGAAATTAGTATCATAACAGTGAACATAATGTGTTCAAAACGAGATTACGACTCTACGCATAAGAATATACACATTATAGACTCTTTTTAATATTTCCTTTTTCGATGTCATAGCGATGTGCAACTTCACTGTGGTAAACAACATTTATCTTGTACATTTCTGGTCGATAATGAGTTTCACAATGTCTTATACAAGGAGAAATGACGTAACTGTTAAAAATCAAGTTTAACAACCTCAAATGGAATTCCGATTGTTAAGTTGCTCTATAGCCCTCCGTATATTTATTACACCTACCTGGAACATGTATATGTGTGTGTGTGTGTGTGGCTGTGTAAACTACAGTTGTTTACACAATGACAATTTCAATCGTGCATTTCACACTGCCGGAAGACAGAAATTCAATAGGAGATTCAACTGTCAATAAATAATGTTGTTTGCAATGTAATAAAATGTAAGTGCGATATTTTGAAATGTGAACGTTGCTTTTGTATGCGTAATAAGGTCAAAACGTACCTGTCAAGATAGAAGTGTTTGCTATTTATTTTTAGTATAAAAAAAATTGTTACAGCAATTTAGTGTTCGTTTACAAAATAGGTACAACGGCATATCCTGTTCATGTTTAAAATATATCCGGGTATTATGTAATGGTTTCATATCATCATATCTCAATGTTTAATGAAATATTAATGGTTTTAATAACATGGAAACGGTTAAAAATTAATAGACGTGCTTTTGCTATGTAAAAGCTCACATATGTTCCTTCAATAAAATGCTTTTTTATTGTAGATAATCTAAACTATGTACAATTACTACCACAAAAAGGTTGACGATCTACAGAGGCTCAAAGTTATAATGGAACAGTAAAACAATTATAAGAACTATAACAAAAAAAACTTAAGCATTATATAATAACAGATCTTATTTTAATTTTAATTGTTGTAACCTACATTTGAAAACTCAATAAGAACAAATTCATTTCTAATATTATAGACTTAAAAAAACCAAAAGTAACTAAAAATTCATGTCAAACATATAATGGAACACATTCGGTTTTTATCACAAAATTTATAAATTTTTGGTAGCTATTATTTTGTAGGTAAGCCTTTTGACTTTCATACGCATCCTAAGCGCTTAGGCATTGATTTTACAAGTTTTTCACAATACGATGGTTCGATCTTTGACCATTCCCTAATAATAGCTGTCTTTAGTTGTTCGCGAGTAGAAATTGTATAATTTTTCCTCAAAATAACTCCAAACATGCTCAATAATATTTAAGTCCGGTGATTGTGGTGTGGTTTCCAAAACGTGGGGGCATTTATACAGGAGCCACGACCGGACGTTATAAGATTTATGCTTGGGATCGTTATCTTGATAAAAATAAAATCCATCTTTAATGCCTAGTTTTTCGACACTTTCGTTAAATTTTTTCTTAATATATCTAAATACATAGTGTGATTCATAATCCCTGGTCCACCGGCAGATACAGCACCCCATACCATCACTGAACCCATACCGTGTTTTCCTGTAGGTTGCAAATTATTTTTATAGAGCTCTTCTATTTGCTCGTCTCCATACGTATGAGCGTCCATCAGACCTAAAAACATTATATTTACTTTCATCAGTAAACAACACCTGTTTCCAGAAAGAAGTCCTTGTCTCGGTATTTTTTTTGCGAACTCTACACGTTTTTTTTTGGTTAATGTCGTTAATGTTTATCGTTGTCCTGTTGAAATATAAAGTTTTCGCCAAGAATCCTTAGTCGTGAAGGAACAGCGTTATTTTCTAAAATTTCCTTGTAGCCTTCTTTTCTTAGGATTCCCTCAATTTTGACGAGATCCCCTACAGATATTCCACCAAAACACCCCCAAATCATTACTGAACCTCCTCCATGCTTTACGGTAGGCGCAATACATTCTGTCAGTACTCTTTCTCCTGCGGATCTTCTTACGAATATTCGCCTTTTACAACCGAAAAGTTCAAACTTCGATTCGTCTGTCCACAACACATTATTCCACTGATCAATCGTCCAATTTTTATGTTCTTTAGCCCAATTTAGTCGTTTTATCTTGTTTTGCTTTCGTAGTAGTGGTTTTCGCAGAGCAATTCTTCCGTATAAACCCGCTTGCCTTAACCTTCTCTGTACCGTGGACACACTAATTGGTTTAGCACGCGCTCTATTCATTTCAGCAGCAATTTCTGGTGCTGTTTTTCGTCTATCGCGTCTACTTATCCGTGTTAGATGCCGGTCATCTGCAGATGTCGTCGCTTTGCGTCGTCCAGATCTTCTTTTGTTGGAAAATGTACCACTTTCTTCAAATTTTTTAACGTTATAATCAACGGTTCTGCATTTAATCGTAATTGTTTCAATTCGCAATTTCGCGATTACTTTTACCCGTACGATGATAAGCAATTATCATAGCACGCACTTCAACAGCTAATTCCTTCGTCTTCGGCATTGCATTAAAATATTCACATCTCTATTTCACTGTTTTCGCAACAAAAGATGAACGATGACTGACATAAAATTTATTTTCCTTTTTGAATAACACATCCTAATATTGTAATTAGTTAGTGCAATAGCACAATATTGGTAATACCTTTCGGAAACGCAGGTAAAACTGTTAATACTGTAGGGAGTAGCCTATATAATATTTATGGTATTTTTCCAATTTATGACACCTTTACGATATATCAAACAATTTAAGATTTTCGTAGAAATTCATATGGAATTACTTCCACTAATAATATTGTTGAATAATTATAATACAGATTTTTCGAAAGATAATCCGTATTTCAGGAAACACATAAAATTGGGGTGGGCAAATAAATATGACCGGTAGTGTACATCTGTACAGTTCAGTTATTTGAAATACTGTTGCTGTTTAATTGAATTTGAAAAGGTAAGAATATACAAATAATACTAATGCAAGCATTAATAAAATAATATTCTGGTTTAAAAGAAAACTTAAAAAAATCTAGTCGCTTATCTAACGAGGTAAGAAGACCGTGAACTACAAGCCACCAATCCTGGATGTAAACCACAGGATGTGGTCATGGAGTACTATTTTTGCGTGTTTCTAATTATTTATCATTATTCTGCTTCTATGGATACAATATCAAAGTTGTATTTTTTTTTATTATATATTCTGAATTCCCCAACCACAGATTATTTGAAACACGATCGTGAGACATTTTTTGCTTTCCGAAGTCGTGTCGAATTGACATATTTTATCTTGACTACAAGAAATGAGCATAATATATTTGTTGTTATTCTAGTATAAATTGTGAAAGAGATGCAGGCACAAAGAATTTGTACAGATTTAAAATTTAAAGCAAGGGTCATTCGTAAAATCAACTTTAAAGTACACAAGTTACGAGGGAGCGTTTTTATATTCGCGGAATGGGGGACAAGGGGTGGAAATAAAAAAAACCAAATTATTTTTCTTTTTCAATATATTCACCTGCAAGACGGATACATTTTTCACATCTTTCAATTAATTTATTTATACCCTCACAAAAAAATGATTTCTCTTTATCTGCAAAATACGCCGAAACTGCCTCCTTGACTTCATCATCGGCAGTAAATTTTTTACCCCGCAGCTCTTTTTTCGTTTTCGGAAACAGGTAATAATCACTCGGGGCCAGGTCTGGGCTGTAGGGTGGGTGATTCACAATTTCGAAGCCCAGCTTATGCAGGGCAGCTAACGCAACGCGGCTCTTGTGGACGGGCGCGTTGTCGTGCAAAAGCAGAACACCTTTTGTCAATTTTCCCCGTCTTTTCTCTTTAATGGCTTCTTTTAGTCGCTCTAATATTGAAGCGTAATATTCTCCGGTTATAGAAACACCTTTATCTTTATAATCAATCAACAATATTCCTTCCGAGTCCCGAAATACCGTTGCCATGAGTTTCCCAGCTGATTGTGACACTTTAAATTTCTTGGGAGGTGCTGTGCCCTTTTTATGCCACTGCATGGAGTCTTGTTTGGACTCACGTTCATAATGATGAACCCAAGTTTCGTCTCCAGTAACAATTCCACTCAATACACCATCCTTGCCTTCATTACAGAGGTCCAAAAATGCACGCGAACACTGTACGCGCTGTTGTTTTTGCGGCGGCGTGAGCATTCTCGGCACCCATCTTGCGCTGACCTTAGACATGCCGAGATGATCGTGTAGGATTTTAAAAATTGTTGTATCGGATACTCCAACCATTTCTGCGAGTTGTTTCTTCTTTAGTCGAGCATCTTCGAGTACAATTTGTTCAACTTTTTGGATAAGTGCTGGCGTGGTCACCTCAATGCTCCTGCCCGGCCTCGGGTCGTCTTCAAGGGATTCCCTTCCTTGTTTAAATAAACTATGCCACTTGTACACCATGGTTTTTCCTGGACAAGAGTCGCCGTAAACCAATGACATCTCATTCATTATGGTCGCGACTGATTTTCCTTGCCTGGTAAGGAACTTTATAACGGCACGATATTCGATTTTTTCCATATTTCACTTTTCACTCCTGATTATGTTACTTGGTTGACGATAGCTCAAAGACTAACTGTCTAATAACAATGAAACTTCGTATTTACATATACTAATCATGAGTCGCTGCACAGGCCACGCCCCCAATGCGCCTACTCACCCCTCTACAACCCGCTCATTCCGCGAATATAAAAACGCTCCCTCGTACATAACAAATATTCCCATATAGCATTTTTATGTTTTTCTAAAGACATAAGGCATAAAGAGAAAGTATGAATACAGAAAGACTTTCCAGCTTAGAAAATAAGTCTTAATTTCTGTAATATTTTAGATATCTGTAAAGGCAAAAGATGATATGTTTACATTAGATACTTTAGTGAGACGGGGAGGAAAAAATATAAACTTGGATTCTTTAGCAAACTATCTTGTGATATTCAAATGCGAACGTGTTCTTTGTAAACTGATTGTCCATATTAATATCGACTTATTCAATTAGGACATAACAATTTTGTATTTAAATAGAACATAGAATAATTGAAATATTGAGCTGAAATTTATTTCATGTGCAGTACACATATTACATTTAATCATGGAATTCAATCTCGTTCGTATGACTACCGCGAGCACATTTGCAGAGATCAATTTTTTGGAGTTAATTTTCCACCACTATTTTGCACTTATCGGCCGGAAAGTTGGCAATTTCGCGTTCGATATTGTCCCTGGGCTCCTCTAACGTTGTTGGAATGTTGGCATAAACCAACGACTTAGCGTAACACTATAAAAAGAAATTCAACGGCGTTAAATTGCATGAGCGAGGTGGCTGCTTTACCGGACCATTTCTCGAGACTACACGGTTACTGAACTTCCCCTTCAATAGATCAATTATTTGATCAGCTGTGTGGCATGTGACTCCATCTTGTTGGAACCACATATCACTTATGTCAAATCCATCCAATTCTGGCCAAAAATAGTCAACATGGCACGATAGCAAACTCCATTGAGCTTAATATGGCGATCATTTTCATTGACGAACAAATACAAATCACACTTCCTGCATGAAACCAACACCACGCGATCACTTTTTATGGTTGCAATGGGGTCTCTTGAAGCACATGTGGGTTTGTTTTTGTCCAATAACGTATATTTTGCTTTTTGACAAAGTCATTAAGCCAAAAATGAGCTTCATCACTGAAGATGATTATTTGATGAAACTCAGGATTTTCTTCAAACTTTGGCATAGCCCAATCGGAGAAGTTACGGTGATTCAAATGATCAAGAGACTTCAGTTCTTCAGTTGATTTGATCTTATAAAAGTGTAAGCCAAGATCTTTACGCAAAATTCGCCACAATGTGGTTTGAGAGATTCCCAATTCCTCTGAACGGTGTGGAATCGACAAATTTGGCTCATGTTGAACTGAAGCACTACGGCGTTGTCTCAATATTACAGGAACATCCAATAGTGAATATTTTGACTGGAATTTATCCACTATAGCAGACACTGCATGCCTGGCGGGACGATTGTTAAGGCCGAAACTTGGAGTAAGCGCTCTTAAAGTTGCGGTCACCGACTCAGAATTGCGGTAGTAATTTTTAATAATTTCCGAACGTTGAGCGTTCGTGAACTTCGCCATGATAAAAATGTTAACCTTGATTGAAGTTTTGACATTGACAGAATAAAAAAAGCGTTCAAAAGTGCATCCGTATTAAAAGACAAAATTGTTATGTCCCTATTGGAAAAATTTTTTTTTATAATAACAATATATGTGTTCTCCGCAACATACTTTGTAATTACATCGCAAATCTGTTGGGCAAATAAATATTGTTTTTAATAAAAGACCATTTCAATCCTTAATTTAGCGAAGTTAAGACATGATCTGAAAAGTATTTGTTACCGAATAATAATGGTTAATGAAATCGGGATACACAATTACACATCCGAAATAAAACAATAATCAAAAAAATCGACAATGGAGTTTGGCACGACTGCTCTGAAGAGGACAAAGAACCATGCATTCAACGAAAAAAGTTATGGCTATTGTATTTTGTGAGTGCAATGGGTTTCTTCTTAACGATTATATTCAAATCGAATACAGGCGAATAGTTTCAGACTGCGCAAAGAGACGCAAAAAGGTCCCTATAAAAAGCGAGTACTCTTCGGAATAATGCATGTGTTCACACTGTTTCGATGGCAAAAATTCGTTAAGTCCACTGCGATTTGGCTCGCTTAGACTTTCTCTTCTTTCCAACTCGAAAACTTGGTGACTAGAGATTTGGTTCTAATGACGAAGTAATCATTGAAACTAATGCATATTTCGAACAGTTTGATAAAGTTTACCTTTCTGAAGAAATGGAAGTACTTGAGCATCAGTGAACTGAATATGATTCAAGTGATCCAGTCTTACCTGGAAAACCGCGGCAATTATGTGGAGTTAAATGGTTTTAAATCATTGGTTTACGACTCGGTTTCTGGTGTCCCGCAGGGCTCTACTCTGGGGCCCCTTTTATTCCTTATATTTGTAGACGACCTTCCCAAGCGTTTGACGTCTAAGTGTTTAATGTATGCTGATGATGTTAAGTTGTTTCGCGCCATAGCCACGACCGATGATTGTTCCGCCTTGCAGAGGGATTTGGAGTTGCTTCATCTCTGGAGATTGTCGAATGGACTCAGGCTCAATATTGCTAAATGTAGGACTATGACATTTACAAGTGTTCAATCTGTGGTTGAGTTTGCATACAGCATTGACACAATACCGCTTGAGCGTTGCTCTTTAAACAGGGACCTTGGCGTGTGGTTTGATTCTAAGTTGAATTTTAACATCCATGTTTTAAACATCTGTAAAGAAGCGTTCGGCTTGTTGGGTTTTCTTACTCGTAATACTCGCCAACTTCCCAATTCTGTCTTGACCAGCTTCTACAACGCTTTCGTTCGTAGTAGGCTGGAATACTGCTCAGTTGTCTGGAATCCAATGTACTTCAGATACATTGACTGCTTGGAGGGTGTCCAAAAAAAATTCTTAAAGGTCTTGTACTTCCGCAATTTTGAAATATATTTATCTCATAATTACTCCTACGATGAACTCCTGCGTCGGTTCGACTATATGTCGCTCTATAATCGTAGAATAATATCCCTTATAATATTTGTTTTTAAAATTGTAAATGGTCTAATTGTTGATTCTGACTTATTGGGTCGATTGAGTTTCTTTGTACCAACAATTCATACTAGGACTAGGCATATGTTTTATCTTCCGTTTCCCAGAACTCGCCATCATTCTTGTTCTCCTCTTCTTTCAATGAGTCGTTGCGTCAATTTATACTGCTCTGAGATTGATATGTGTAATGTTGGTCTACGTCAGCTTCGCCACATTCTTTGTGAGATGTTTTTTTCCTAGAATACCATTTATGTTACTTTCTTCTTCTTTTTTTTTTTGGGAGCCCAACTTCTTGTTGATTTTCTTTCTCCTCAGTTTCCGTATACTTATATATTTATGTTTGTGTATGTGTGTATACGCATATATATGATATTATTAAATATTTTGTCTATTTTCTTTATGTTATATTAATTTTCATTTTATATATGATTATAATTTTTCTTTAACCTTTCATATTTACTGATAAGATTATCCTGTAATTAGCATTTATCTGCTGTTGGATAATAAAGATTATTATTATTATTATTATATGATGAGTTACAAGGAGAATACATTGAGAAATAAAATAATTTCTTGTCAAAAAGTTTGCGCTTTCTCATTAATAATTAATCCGTCCTCGTAGTAAACTGCTGTCTTTGAACTAGAAATGTTCTAGTAATAAAAACTTCCTTAAAGAATGCATTACAATTTCTCCTGAATTTTACTCTAAATCGATTAGATGTACATTTGGTATAACACGAAGAATGCAAACGAAATGTCTTCGGGAAAAAAAAAACGAAAAAAAAAAAACCTTCCACAGCATATAAAGTTTCACGCATTCAATGTGATTTCTGAATAATCTTATCGGGACAAAAGGCCATTGCGAATATCACGTTACTTCTTTTACGCCCAAGAATCCGTATAATAAAATATGTGTAATGCGGTAAAATACGATACGAAGATCGCTTTTGCACTGCTGTTCATTGGTATAAGTTGGGTGGGCAGACAGGCAGTGACTTAACGATAAATAGTACGTCACGAGCATATTCTCAAAGCGTACGGTATTAAGCAGATTAAATGTCTTCGATTAAAGGTGCTCATGTACTACGAAAATCGAAAATAAGTTTAAAAGCAAACGTCACGTCTTTTTTTTTCACGGCAAAAATGTACACTACAATAAATCTTTGTTTATTGTATAATATAACACTTTAAAAGTATTAAAAAGGAGATTTATTAATAGACTTTAAAATTACTTGCGTAATTTTTGATTTTAACTATTATAGAAAAGAAAAAGTGTAGAAATTATTTATAACTTATGAATCACAGAAATAGAACATATACACTACCGTTCAAAAATGTTTGTCCACGTGTACATTTTCCTATTATTCAAATAAACAATATTATAGTCTAATACCAACATGTTATTAAATTTTAATTAAAAGATAAACATAATAAATGCATATTAAGCCTGCAGACGTGAGCACGCTCATTGGCAGCGATGCTATATTTCGAAAGTGGTCGGATATACCCGAAGTCGAGATTCATATGCGTATGGTATGTGTATAAATGCCGGATTAGATAGATGTTGGCGAATCGACGGCGTTCTCTGTTATGTTCGACGAGTGCTAATAGATTTCCTAAACGATTTTCGACATTAGAATACACTGGCACTATTATTAAATGTATTGTTTGCAATACCAACATTTTACCGTACAGTATTTTTGTGTGTAAAAGACATGTTAATAGCAAACAACACCGGTTAAATGCGCAATGTGAAGTACCATATTATAAAGTTTTATATGATTTTTATGTTTAAGTGTGTGCAACATTCCTCAAAATATTGTAGACAATGAAGAATTTCGAAACTTTTCGGGGAAATATGTTCCGGAATGGAAATTGTCAATAAGAGGATAATTACAGTATAATTTTCCTCCGCTGAAAAACACGATTACGGATCAAATAAAAGCAGAGTTAAAAATATGGCTAACGGTAGATGAAACAACGGATGCAAGAAAGAATAGTAGTTTAAATGTGTTAGTGCGCACATTAAAAAGACGTGACATTTCCTTGGCTCTCTTTTACGTAGTAGAATATTAGAGAAGACAAACGCGGAAAGGATAGAAACTATAAAACATACCTTTGAGAAGTTCAATATATCGGCAACCCAATTTGTAATGTTGGTTACAGATGGGAGTTCGAATATAATGGGTGTTTTTTAAGCTGCATGAGAACTATCGATATCGATAACTATGGTTTGACAGCCGATAATGTCAAACTGTGTTGACATTTCTGGTCAGTAAGGTTTGGCAAGTCATCGTGAATCGTTTAACGCCAGAATAACGCTTCCAAATTGTGGAAATTTACTTTAAAAAAATAAATCTGTTCGCGAAGTTCATAGAACAATTCGTCCATTTTACGGTCAACATAATCGGCCTAGTGAGCAAGCAATTCGTGCAGTTATTGATCGTTTTCGCACTAATTTTACTCTTCTCGATTCAAAACCATCAACAAGACAAAGAAATGTGCGTACCGAAGAGAATATTGCTGCTGTAGCGCGAAGTATTGAAGAAGACGCCGAAATGTCGATTCGTCGTCGTTCTCAACTTATTGGCCTTTGTCCTTCAATTACGTGGAAAATTTTACGTAAGGATCTTGGCTTATGTGCCTACAAAATACAGCTCGTGCAAGAATTAAAGCCAAGCGACCATCGTTTGCGCCGCATTTTTGCTGATTGGGCTCATTTGAAACTGGCCGAAGATGAGCATTTTTATCAAAGAATTGTGTTTAGTGATGAAGCTCATCTCTGGCTAAATAGCTATGTTGACAAGCAAAATTGCCGTATTTGGAGCGAAGACAATCCTCAAGCCGTTAACAAATCACCATTACATCCATTAAAATTGACTGTTTGGTGCGGTTTACATGCTGTCGGCATCATCGGTCTTTATTTCCTTTCGAAATGAGGAAGCTGCCGTTGCGGTGAATGGCGAGCCATGCTGACTGAATTTTTGTTTCCAGAAATTAATCAGCTAAACATCGACGACTCTTGGTTCGGACAAGACGACGCATCTTACCATTCAGCGCGCTTAACAATCGATTTATTGCAAAATCAATTTGGTGACAACTTTATTTTCAGAAGTCGTCCTGTTCACTGGCCCCCTCGTTCGTGCGATTTAACGCCTCTGAATTACTTTTTATGGTGCTATGGTAAGTCCATTGGTTTATGCCGACAAACCAGCAACTCTTGAGGCATTGAAAGCCAATATTCAAGCCACCATTGACGCTATACGGCCAGATTTATTGGAAAAAGTAGTCAAAAATTGGACTGATCGAATGGACTATGTAATTCGTAGCCGCGGCGGACATATGTCGGAAATCGTATTTTAAAAATAAATGCCATGGAATTATCTACCAGATTATAATAAAAAAAATTTCATTCCAACAATATTTCTGTCTTGTATTATCATTTTAAGTTCTCAATTACTTAAAAAGACACCCTATAGTGCGTAGAATGTTAATACGCATTAGATTTTCGAATTTAATGCTTTCTAAGGCAGAAAATGTTACTCTCGGCCAAATGACCTGTGGCGAGAAACAACGCTAGGCTACGTGTGTTTATCAGATTTAACAAATAAATAACATAAAATAAATTGTTAATATATAATAGAAAAAGTCATAAAGTCAAATGTGGAAAAGCAATAACATTTTACGCGAATTTTATAATCAAAAGATTACAACCGGCCATGGTACGTTTAGTGTTAAATGAGAAACTTTACACAATTTTCACATTCATATTTTCATATAAACATTTCAGGTGTTTATCTGGAGTACATCGAGAATATCAAAAATTCAGTTATAAATAACTGCACTCATGAAAGCTTGGTTATTATTAAAATGAAGAACATCTAACATCCGCTGGAGCTATTTGTAAATTTGGAAAAAGAAAAACGTGTGTGCTCAATGGAATAATTATAAACCGCTAGTTTCCGGCTACGGCAATTTCAAGGATGTAAAAAATAAATCATTTACATACTCGTAAATATTTCTGATTTATCAAAAGGAGAACTGGGAACGTTCAACTAGACGTAAACGGCATTTGTTGAAGTATAGGATGATTAAGAATGAGCGCAGCTTTGCATGAAAACCGTATTAAATTGAAATACATGAAATAACTCGTACCGTTTAGTAGTTTAGTCTGATTAGAAGATAAAAAATGAAGATGTTTTATACACATTATGTTTAGTAAATAGTCGAACATTTTAGATACACAATGAAACACGCATTATATTATGTTTGGGAGTTAATATTTATTCCATTAGAAATGATACAACCTCTGGCATGGTTAGGTAATGCATGAATAGACTTTTTATCTCATTTTTGCGAATGAGATGCGTTCGATTCTGCATGATCATTTGCACGTGAAGAAACTTTGTTCTCTCTAGGTACCGCATCGACTGACTGAAGAGCAAATGACACGACGTGTGACTTGGTGTCGGGTGATGCTAAAAAAGTTTAATAAGGGACAATCTCGGTATGTGAACAACATCGTGGCAGGTCAAGAGACTTGGCTGTACTATTACGATATGCCGACCAAAGCTCAAAACAAAGTTTGGGTCTTTGATAATGAGGACACACTCGTAGTTGTCAGAAAATACCGATCTGTAAAGAAGAAAATGATAGCTGTATTTTTCAAATCGAGTGGAATTGTGGGACGCGTCGTTTTGGACACACAGAAGACAGACACAGCTAAGTGGTATACTGATCAGTGCCTGCCTAAAGTCATTGGATCTATGAAAAGCCTGCGGCCAAAGTCAAGAATGGACACTTGGTTCCTCCATCACGATAATGCTCCAGCTCACCGCGCCAAAGTCTGCACCGAATATTTGACCACGACAGGATTGAAACTTCTCGAGCACCCTCCCTACAGTCCAGATTCTGCTCTCTGCGACTTTGCACTGTTCCCGCATGTGAAAATGAATCTAAAAGGGAGGCGATTTTCCAGTGATGAGGACCTTCTGCGGGCTTGGGACAACAAGTGTGTTTTACTCCCTAGTGAAACTTGGCAGAACTGGTTTAAAGATTGGTTTTGGAGGATGGAGAGGTGTATTGAGTGTAGAGGAAATTACTTTGAAAAAATTAAATAAACAAAGCTGTATTGCTTTCCTAGTACCCTTTGTAAAACACTTAAATAGTATTCTCCATTAACAGTTTGATTTTCTGGAACAAATTTCTTGTAGACAAACTATGAATTACAAATAGTAATCAATATTGTTTTAATTCTTGACTTCTGAAAACGTAATTCTTTAGTTTTGGCTCGGCTTTTGAATTCTATTCTGCAGATTGACGATTACTTTCAGAGTTATATTTAAAGCCTATTTCTTCACCAGTTATGATGGAATCAAGTAAATCTGAGTGGATTTCTCTTCTCATATAACTGATGTGGTACATGTGGTGTCTGTGCAAAATGTGATTTTCAACGATGAATTCCGACTTGACGGACAATGATGGAGTGTGTTAATTTCGTTAGACGAAGACCCAAGTATGTGATGAAGGTGCACAGAAAAAAATTAAACATCCATCTCTTATGCAGCATCGCAAATAGTATAAGAATTAGTATTTTGTGGAGAACATCATGAAAAGTGCAATATAAAGAGGTTCTTGAAATTGTAGTTTTGCTTTTCTAAACTCACTAAATGAAGAAGAACCTTAAGCCTTCATGCAGAATAGAGGACCGTGCCATACATCCGAATCTATAAAAATTGCTGCAAGGATCCTGGCCTCGATCTAAATCCGATCGAAAATTTATGGGGCATGTTGAGAAAGTTTACGTACTCATCCTCAAATCCAACAGTAGCAGGTCTAAAGATCGGCAAAGAGAACACAAAGCTGAAAGGAGTGGTAAGAACTTGTATTTAGGGGACGCCAGATGGAAATGGTCCAGCAATTAAAGCCAAAGGAAGACTTAACAAAATATGAATGCAATATCTTCTATAAAGCAGAAACAAACATTCTGTAAGTTAGTAATGTGTCTGTTTTTGTTTTATTTCTGACAAATTTAAAAAAAAACAATATCAGAAGATGGCTCTAACTGAACTACCAGATACTGTACATATATATATATGTAATTACTCGTCTAAAAGCTATCTAAAAATCAATGCACAAGCCCCTGCAAAGAGAACTATACTATAGTGAGAAAATAGGAGCACAAAAGAAAGCCCCCTACAAAGAGGACTACACTACAGTGGGAAAAAAGAAGTCTGGACATTGAAATTATTGTAATATATCAGAGTAAACCAGATATTTTAATTAATATGTATGTACATATGTGTGAAATAGAATGATGTGGACTAATTCTACGTAGCTTTTACAATGTTCAGTAATACTTTGTCTTACCTGAGACATGTATACAAGACGATTGATAAGAAATTCCTAAAATATGTTATAGATCTAGTGAAAATCCTTACATGACAATTACTTTTAAAAAAAGAAAAAAACGTAAATGAAAATTATGGAAGTGCGTAAATTGAAAGAGTTTATGTTTATTTGTTTTTTGGTATCTATATTTCTTAATTATCTATATACCACTCACATAGCTATACTTAATCAATTTCAATCAAATAGATAAGCAAATTTAAATGTAATACGTGTGAATAATAATTGAACTTGAGCTGAGTTTTTATCTAGAACAAATAATGTTCGTAATATCTCACTATGAAATCACTAATAATGTCAAGTTTAAATATACGTAAATAATATCTACTTTGGAAAGTATTTATTTTAGATATGTCGGTGAGTAATGATTTATAAATTAAATACGAGCGTTTAAGTGCTTAGTCAATACGAAATCAAAATATTTCCTTTGTAGCAATTTATACAATTTTAGTGATCAATAACTAGAAATCATCATATTTAATTCTTTCACTTTAAAGAGAAGAATACATGTCTAGTTTGTGAAAAGTTGCGTAAAGTTTATAGTGGCGGCGCTTTGGATACCAAATCCACTCTGAATATAGGAAATTCCGCCTTTATTGTAATTAACCTCATTGAGTCTCTTTAACACAGGAGCGTCGCTAAAACTAAAATGATAGGATTTTAATTTTAGCGACACTCCTAGATCAAGGAGGCCCACTGAGGTTGATTACAAAATAACGGCGTTGATTTATTCAAACCCATACCACAGGACACAAACTATAGAAGAAACGTTAAACATCCATCATTCAAGGGTTCACGACCGCATGAAAAAATTAAGTCATGTCAGCAGGCTTCATATTTGAGCTCCTCATAAATTCAAAGAAGAAGAGTGGCGCGTATAAGCATCTGCAAATGCCCCATAAACGTGCTCTCAGTGTGGTGAAATTTTAAAGATGTGTTTCTCAAGATTCTACTAAGGAATTTAATAAATAATTCAAACGTGTACTGTCAGAAATTGAACAGTTTGAGTGAATCCATTATCGGTAAACGTCAGAAAATCGTAATGAAGTGATATATCATCACGAGAACGCGATACCACACACAAGTTTAATCGCCAGTCAAAATTATTGGACACAATATAAAATTCGAGAAATTGTCAAGATATATATATATAATAGAGCTGCTTTAAACTATTTCACACGTGGACCCGTAGGCTAGAGTGAGCACAATATATCGCGACGCCATTTATGCGAATATTAAAAATTCCGTTGTCAACCGTTAATCGTGTTATATCACGATTTAAATGCAGTGATAAAAAAACAGGGAACCCGAGACTGAGTCTTCCAGGTCAAACCCAAAGAGCTAAAAGGGCTCTTGTGTTTCAAAAAAAAGGTGACAATTAGACTAGGTAGCAGACATGCGAGCACGAGCGGATAATTTTTAGCGGTCTGTTATTTTTACGGACAAAAGTCTATATTGCCAGTTCGGTGATAGTGGTCGTATCTGAGTTTGGAGAGGTTCACCATTATAATTGGAAGACGAATTTTTGCACTGACAATGTAAGGCAGTATTAGTATTATGGTGCTGGATGTACTGGCATGGCGGCACGCCACAGCTAATGATGTGCGAGGGAAACATTAATGCTGCTAAATACATCGAAATTTTGACAGAGAGGACTCTTGCCTTTTTTCAACGGCAACATTCTTATTAAAGAAAATGTTATTTTCATGGAAGATGATGCATCCTGTCATAAAGCACGGACGAAAACATGGAAAGGGGAATTTTACCATGGCCAGGGAAGTTACCTAACATGAATCCTATTATAAATATATAGCGCATAATTCAACAAAAGATGTCTAAAAGACCGTGAAAGCCTAGTAAACCCTCTACGCAAGTAATGGTGGTTGTTGTGGCTCAACCAAATATTAAGTTTTTGATAGATTTCTGTGAATTTAATTAACGATGGAATAGCAGAAAATAATAATTTTCATTAATTCTCATCGTAAAAGAACTTAATTACATGTTTGTATATAATTATTAATATCATAATAACTTGACTGCAAGTTTTAAAATAAATATTAGATCTGTTTCCATAATGAAATTTATGGCGTGTTAAAGGACTCGAAGTTGGTGGCTTAATTGGTAGAGCAGCCGTTTAGAAAACGCCAGGTACAGGTTCGAGTCTTTCTCCAGCGCAGAAATTTTTAATTGATTTCTGTGAATTTAATTAACGATGGAATAGCAGAAAATAATAATTTTCAAATATTAAGTTATTTGCTAACTGCTTAAGTACGTGTCTTCTCCTCGCCTTTGATATTTGTCCTTAAAGCCTAATTTCTGTTGCGTTCACCCTACTTTTAGTTTTCTGATTAAGAACATAACTCTCCGAGACATAGGTTACGATTGGCACTGCCACCTTTCTATAAACTTCCACTTTGACTTTCTCTGGTATTTCTTTCTTCGACAAAATGGTCGAACTAATTGTTTTGAATAATCTTGATTTGAACCCCTAAGTGTTTATATTGATCCACTTTTTCAACCTTCTTTCCTTTAGCGTATATTGGACGTCTTCTTTGTTCTCTCGAGATTGTCATTGTGTTTGTTTTATCTACATTAACTTTCAATCGCATTTTTTCCATTTAGGTAAGGTAGGTACTCAAATTTTCCTGTAGTGCCTGTTCTGTTTCTGCTATCAACATCATCTCGTTAATATCTATTACTTGCAATCTTCTGTACTCTAGTTAATAGTTTGTTAATCTTGGCTTATACTCCTTCATTATGTTATCCATCATCAAGCTAAATAGTAGTGGGCCAAGATTACATCCCTAACTGTCTCTGTCTTTCGTTCTAAATACTCCTGACATTTCATGTCTTATTCTTATCACGACTGTGCCCTCTTCATATAAGCTTTTGACCGTTTCTATCATTTCTTAATTTCCCTTTTCCGTATCTCTATTCTTTTGAGTCTGCCGAATGCATTATCTAAATCTATATATATATGAATTTTCTTGTTGTTTCTAATCGTTCTTTCTTCTTTTGTCTAACTGTTAATATTGTATTGCGATTAAAGACGGGCAAATAAATGTATAAGTAAATAAGACGAATTTTCATTTAATAAATTCCCTAATTAGAAATCAAGCAGAAGGAGGAAAGTAAAGGATCAATTTGCTTCAAATTAATATCTGAACAATTCAGTAGGAGCGAAGGTAAATGTTTTGTTAGACCAAAAAAACATTTGAACAATTGTAAATGGAACACGTTCCCGGATAAATGTCAATGAACGACGTATCCCGGAATCTAAACTAATGAAGGACCGGCATCATCGTATAATAAACGGTTTACACCGAGTACTCGATAAGCCGGAACACTTCCGCCCAATTTTTTTCATGGCATTTACTATTGATAAAAACCCTCGTGTCCTACTTTAGTATTTGTGTGGAAAAAAAGGAGCAAAGATTAAACCAAGTGATAAAACCCATTTTACTGTTGCACGTGTGCAGTTATTGGATAAATATATGGGTGCGAACGTGTGTGTATGTATGTGTGTGTTATGCATAAATTTCATTAACAGTAATATATATAAGGACGAAAATCTACTATTTGTATTTGTGAATATAATAATAATGTATAATATATAGAATAATGTATTTCGGGTATTCCAATTCGAAATAACGTCCATGTGTATTTCAATATATGTATCAGGTTGTTTAATTGGTTTTGTCGTTGGATAATAGATGGCGCTATTAGGTTCGTCGTTTTATTTTTTAAAAAATTGTACTACTTTTTTTAGGAACACGAGAGAAGTTTTCTCACTTTATATTGTCTCATTCGTATATTTACAGGTGTTCAAAGTCACAGTATCTTTTTATAATGGAAAAATTGAATATCATGTAGTGATTAAATTCTTATTTTTGGAAGGTGTAGCACCAAAACAAATTCATAAATGATTGTTAAAGATGTATAAGGACTCTTCACCTTCAATTATAATGGTAGAAAGATGGGTTGCTGAATTTAAACGTGATCGTATAAGTCTTTGAGACGATCCACGTGTAGGACGTCCAAAAAGTGTATTTCTCCCGAAATTGTAGCAAAAATACAGGATATGGTTTTGGAAGTTGCTTCTAATTGAGAGATTTAGTAGAAGCTCCAGGCATTTTGGCTGAAGTTTTAGGTTTCAGAAAGCTGTGTGTGACATGGGCGTCGTGTTCGTTAACAATGGAACAAAACACATTCCAATGCGACTTTCTTAGCAACATTTAAAGTGGTTCAGAAAAAATAAAAACGATTTCATGCGTTGTTTCATCACTATGGATGACACTAGGGTCTACCAACATGATCCTCAATCAAAACAAGAGACTAAAGAGTGACGTGAGCCTGATGTTTCGGCTCTGAAGCGAGTTAGGGTCTAGAAATCGGCCAAGAAATACTTTCTTGGCCGATTTCTAGACTCTAACTTGCTTCGCATCAGTTTTTTGGGATTCGAAAAGAATTTTGTTCGTGGATTACTTCCGAATTGGTAAAACGATAAACTCAGATTATTATTGTAACATTTTGGATCAGCTGGATGTAAAAATTCGTGAAGTTTACAGAAGAAAAAAATCATTTTTCATCAACGCACCCTCTCACACAACTCAAAAAACCATCGCAATAATCAGTCAATTAAAGTACGAATTATTGCAACATCTTGACATCTGGCTGTTCTCATATCTCAAAAGATTCATGCGTGGAAAACGATTTTCATCGAAAAAGAGGTATCTATTACCTCTTCGTTCACAATAACAGCCGTGGAAGTGTATTTAAACAATCTTCCGGATTGTCACTTCAGGGATGGAATCCATAAATTAGATCACTGGAACAAGTGTATTGAAGTTCAGGGAGGTTATGTTGAATAATAAAATGTATTTCAAACCATAAAATCGTGTTTTTCTTATCGAACGACAAAAATTATTAAACAACCTGGTAATTATTGTATATTTCTGAAGGCACAACTATAGGCAGTTTTCCAAATCTTTTCACGTTTGCTTAAATTCAAATTAACAGAACTGACATATCGCTAACAATAAAAAGTCAGTGCGTATAAATAAAAATAAAATATCAAGAAAGAAAAAGCTTCTTGAAAAAGTTACCCCAGAAACCGAATAATAAAGAGCTGGATAACATAAAAAGGTAGTTCAGAACTGATGACAAATACGAAAAAAGAAAAAAACTGAACAAAAAAATATCGACTATATATCATAAAATTGGTAAAATTGTGACCTCATGTAACCTCATGAAATGTTGAAATTTTATAAATTTGTCAGTTCTGAGGTATTTAATAAGTAACTGAATAATTCATATAGGATTTGGATTTAAAAAATAACGAATTCAAAATTGAAAGTAATATATTTTTAAATAAAAACATAGACAATGGAATAATATTCAAGTAATGGAAAAGTAGCATTATTTTACCTACATATATATCTGTCAGAAACGCGACCGAAAAACATCAGATAATTACAGGTGGTCGATGATATTACTTAATGCAGGAATTAAATAGTTTGTGTGCCTGACGTAGCAGACTTAGCAAATGGTAGAACAAAATTTCGAAAGAACAGAGACACAAAGGATTCAATATCTATAGTTGGATTACGGAAAATGCAATTGCATACATTTTTTATGCTGAAGGCTTCACAAAAGCTTTCGACCGATTCCAGAAGCAGAATATACATTCTAACAACATTCTAATCGATATACCTATCGCTGATAAGTATTTGATCACCCTTGTTTCATTACAGTTTCTATAGAAAAATTGTAATTATAAAATTTATTTCTGTAGTAAGAAATAGTTTCATAGTAAATATTAAAATCTATAAAAGCTTATTCAAAAGTAATTATACGATTACCCTATTATTCACAATGAATGATAACCTAAATTGCACTTAAGGGATTAGATCTCTTAATTCTTGAAATTTTCGATTGTTATGATTTTATTTTAAAGGTAGGGTGATATCGTAAACTATTACGTATTTATACTTGGGTATTTTGGCAAAATTGCAGTTAGTTGTTGTGAGGTGCTCATAGTGATAACATCGTATGATGTTAGAAATACCTAAACGGAAAGAATTGAGTGTAGAAACACGATCGTTTATAATCGCATACAATAAAACTGGCAAAAACAACCGTGAAAATGCCACAGAACTTAAATTAAATCTGTCCACCATGGGTTATATCATCAAAAAACATCGCGAATGTGGAAGTATGTTAAGCAGAAATCGAAAAGGCAGACCAAGGGCAACAACCTCAGCAGAAGATCTTGCAATGGTAGTAACAAGCAAGAGAAATAGACGAAAAATAGCCCCAGAAATCACAGCAGAAATGAATGCTGTTCTTTGAAAACCCATAAGTGTTTCCACAGTTAAACGGCGATTAAAAGAAGCCGGTCTTCATGGACGAATTGCAATGCGGAAGACGCTTCTACGCAAGCCAAACAAGCAAAAACGTTTAAAGTGGGCATGCGGAATAAAGTATTGTGGACCGATGAATCCAAATTCGAGATTTTCGGTTCACGAAGACGTGTTTTCGCAAGGAAGTCTGTGGGTGAGCGTGCCCGGGAAGAATGCATACATAGACCCTGCTGTACGCACGGTGGAGGTTCAGTCATGATATGGGGTTGCTTTTGTGGATCAAATGTGGGCGATCTCGTAAAAATCGAAGGTATTCTAAAAAAAGAACAGCATAGAAAATGCAATTCCCTCGGGAATTAAAATTTCGGGTCCGAATTTTATCTTCCAACAAGATAATGACCCGAAACACAACTATGCCGGAAATATTTGCAGAAATTGGCGAACGAGAGAACAATATAATTTATGGCGTGGCCTCCGCAGTCTCCCAATTTAAATCCTATCGAGTTGCTGTGGGAAGAACTTGAGCGAGAAGAACCTGCAAGAGGCATGGGTAAAATAAAACCTGAGACACTACGAAAATTAATCGAAAGAATGCCTCGATTGTGTGTTGCAGTGATTAAAAATAAAGGAGAGCATATAGACTAGACGAGTCTAAAATTTAGATAAATATATTATACAACAATTTATTTTAGATGTAAAAATATATATTTTTCATATATGTAAATAAGAAAAAGATATTAGTATTTCATTTTGATTTTTTTCAATTGTTACAATTTGCGGGTTAAATGCGAGTGACCAAATACTTATGAGCGATAGTGTATGTATGTATGTATGTATGTATATATATGTTATATATATGTATATATATACATATATATCGATTAAAATGTTAAGTAAATTGTCAGAAATTCACGGATAATCTTCAGAAATGGCGATACTATGATTAGTTCTGAGTCAACAATCCTAATACAGGTTGTATTATTTGTTAAGTCATACGAACTACTTAAAAGAAGTGCAGATTTAGCAACATGGTATACAACCATCAATAAATCAGTAGGAATGTGTGACAAAATACGAGAGGAAAATAACAATAATTAACGTAACACATGAATCACCCCTTACAAACCCCTTAAAATATAAATACAAAGTTTGCATACGCATAAAAAACTTGAATTTGTTGCTTGACTACCAAAGAAAAACTATATTTTGTAGAACTGACGAGTTTAATTACTTAAAATTAATACACGCAGCAGCTGGAAAAAATTAAGACAAATAAAATTTAATAATATTCATCAAGAATGTCGGCATTAATCAAGATGATATTGGCGCGTTTCTATATTAATTTCTCTAATCAGTTAAGTAATCTATTCTTCAACTACACAAACCGAATATAACCAGGAATTCATTATCTGTTTGAAGACCTTTTACATATTAACATAATCCTGTCTGAGATTTTACACGAGATATAACATTACATTTACAGTCAATTGTAACCGTGTAAGGCACTACCACATTAATGCCTAACATACTTATAGTAAATTAAGCTTTTATTTACACACCAAGATTATTTATATCGTGTACTGTTAGCTGTACAAACGGACGTACATATAGACGCATAAGAATTGATATGAAATATGTTTTTTCTCGGTGAAAAATGTAATTTAGAAAATACGTAGGTAGATAGTCACATACGTAAATGAACTTCCGCTAGTTAGTTTTAAAACTTTGTGTTGGACGTTAGATGTAATCTCATGCTGAGCCCATGTGCTTTTTAAGATAATCTCGCATATATGTACATACATAGGTATGTGCGGTATATTAACTACCTTAATATAGTTTTTTTAATCCCTATCATTCTGTTTGAAACGGTAAATTTAATAAATCATTAGTGAAGGATAATTTGTATGCAAAGTTACGTACATTGCGTTGGATAAAATAAAATTGGATTTAATAGGCTTTACTTTAAAATTGGTCAAAGCATATGCATAAGGCTACCAAGAGAATGGTTTTCAAATTACAAAGAAGAGTCAAATTGAACTTTCCTTTAAAGGAAAGTTCGTTTTGAAAGATTTTAATAGCAAAATTACTGACATAAATTTTACAAAATGCTTGCCACAATAAAATTAACTACAGTTATTGATCATGAGAGATAGTCCCTCTTCCAAAAACAGTGGGTAAGAAATATCTGTTTTTTGATTAGATCATACGAGGGCTGATCCCTTTGATCCGCCTCTGACCCATTTATAAACCAAAACAATTATTTATCGTCACGACGTATTGTAAACCGATATGTATAGACTAACGCTTCAAACTTACAAGTCTGAACCTGTAAAAGTGTGCCTACAGTGGCGCCCGAGGTCGAGTTAGTCACATGTGAGTCTAAAAATGGATCGTGTCGAGTAACGAGTGATAACATACTTGCATTTAAAGAAGATGACCCCAACTCAACTTCATCAAAATTTGGTGGATACATTAGGGAAATCTGCAGTATCATATGACTTAGTTAATAGTAGTCGTGTACCACGAATGTTAACAGATGCACACAAGGAGACTTGAAAAGACATTTGCAGACAACACACACACAGAAGCTGTCTGATTTCAACATTGTACAGACTTGATTAAATAATCAAAAAAGGACGAAAACTTCAGGTATTCTATTGTAACTAGCGATGAGACGTGGTGTTTTCAATATGATCCAGAGATCGAGTGTCAAAGCGTCCGCAAGTGGCATCACTCGACCAACAAAGCTCTGAATGGAAGTATCCAAGCGAAGAAAGACCGAAAAAAAAACCGTTTGGAGAAGTCAAAAGTGAAGACAATGTTGATTTGCTTTATAATTCGAAAGGCATAGTGCACAAAGAACTTGTACAAACTAGTCAAACATCAACGCTGTATATTATGTTGGTGGTATAAAACGTGTTTTGGTGCTTATCCGTCGTGTGCGCCCTCAATATCGTGAAAATATCGTTTGTTACATGATAATGCACCATCTCATCTCCCGACGTTTGTCACTGACTTCGAACTTCGAATGGCATTTTAACCATTCACCGGATTTGACCCCCGATGATTTCCATTTATTCTCCAAATTACATTTGCCGATGAAAGGACAGCGTTATATCGACGTTGAAGCCATCAAAAAGGCGTTTACAGCGATTTTGAAGGACATCTCTACATGTTAATTGACCGAACGTTGTATTGAAGCCGAAGGCTACGCTTTGAACAAAATAAATGAATATTACTAAAATAGTAAGCTTTTGTTTTTATTTTAAAAAAGTTCCGTTTTCCCTGAGACAGACTGTGTACTTAAGCGGATAACGTAGAGGGCACGAAAAGAAAAGATGGCAATAAATTCGGGCTTGACATTTTTAAAAACTAGTTATAAAAATACTTAAAATAACTGGAAAGAACTACATTTAACAGTTGAAAGCTGTGAATTAATCAGTGTAATTAAAATCAGGTAATAAAGAAGCAACCGATATTCCCCTAAGCATCTTCATAACAAGCTTATGACGGAACATTTTCGAGGGCATTACTATGTCTTCTAAGAGAATAATTATTTACCATAAACAAAAAGAAAAATAAGGGTTACAAAAGAAACTAGAGAACTAAATAAAAAATAATCTCTTAAAATAGGAAAATATTACGACGCAGGGCCGTAATAAAATGGAAGTGAAAGCTGTTAAGAATATAAAAACTATTTCATTTTGATATTCACGAAAAATGTTAAGACTGAAATATACAACGATGAACATAAAATATGGACGAAATAATAACTTTACGGAAAATCATACTATTAAGAGCCAAATTGAAATAAAAGGTAAACTGAACACGTAACATCCTACATTTTACCAAATCATATTCAAAAGAAATCGTATTTATTCTATAAATACCTTCATTTATTTATATATTTAGGTTGTAAAATTTAGCAAGTGGCATCACTCGATCAACAATTGTATTCGATATCTAAATTACATGATCATTTAATGCACAAATAATACACTGTGCAAAATTGATTATTTCTATTGCATGGAAAATATTTAGAGCAAATAATTTACGCTAATTTGATCAAATAAATATTGCCGCTTCGGTTTTGCTTATGAAACGTTATAAATTATTATTCTACAAAATTAATTTTGGAAATATCAACTTTTCATAGAACAGACTGTGTATGTCAGTATGTAATAATGATAATTGTTTATCAGGAAGCAATTAACTGCGCACTTCCGAAGGACTCATCGTATCGTTCATATAAGTTTGTATTATGAATAAATATATTAATGAGCACGGTTTTTATATGTGATATAAATATTTGTCGTCTTTTTTTGTTTATACACAAGTGTGTACTTATTCATATCAAATTTCTATTAAAAAAAAACATATATAAACATAATATAATAAATTACAATATTCATTGTTAGACAATACTTACAGAATTAAACTTATTCTAAGGCTACAAATGTATAATAAACTAACCTCTTGAAAAAGAAAATAAATAATGAGTGACAATTTCTATAGAAATATCGAGTTATACACATACAATAGTGGACAAAATAATAGCAGTCTTTATAACTTGTTATGTAAACAAAATTTTGGTATTCGACGAATGTCTGATTCATAGCATAGTAGTACAAAAACACATTATTTTCCAAGTGTGGGAGATTTGTATTCTTGTAGATATTGTATGCGCGTAATTTACGAATAATTCTTTTGTTTGATTTTATTTATTCTTTATATATATATATATATATATATATATATATATATATGATGATTTTATTGGATTCTAAGTCAAGTGTGAATTGTGTCCTGATGACAGTTCTCTCGACGTTTCGACGAGATCGCACTCGTCACCTTCTGGAGCAGGTCTGTCGCTTACTGAAGTTTCCGAATTCCGGACCCAGTTAGGGTCCAGAAATCGACCAAGAAGATGTTACCGTCAGTTTTTTAGGATGCAAAAGGAATTTTGTTCGTGGATTACCCGGTAAAATAATAAACAACACTATTGTTGTCAGCTAGATGTAAAAATTCATGAGAAAAGACCTGGTTTACAGAAGAAAAAATCACATTTCATTAAGACAACGCACCCTCTCACACAGCTCAAAAAACCATCGCAAAAATCAGTGAATTAGAGTACGATTTTTGTAACATCCACTATATTCGCCAGATTTAACTTCCTTTCATTTCTGGCTATTTTCACATCTCAAGAAATTCATGTATGGAAAACGATTTTCAGCGAACGAAGAGGTAATAGAAGCCCTGAATGCGTATTTCGACAGTGTTCCGGAATGTCACTTCAGGGATAGAATCCATAAATTAAAAGATCACTGGAACAATTGTATTGAAGTTCTGCGAGGTTGTATTGAATAATAAGATGTTTTTCAAACCATAAAATCGTGTTTTTCTTATCGAGCGACAAAACTTATTGAACAACCTGGCAATTATTATATATAATGTTTCAAGCCACAACTATAGGTAATCTTCAAACTTGGAATCTTTATCACCTTTGCCTAAATTCAAATTAACTGAACTGACATATCGCTAACAATGAAAAGTCTATACAAATAAATAAAAATAAAGTATCAAGAAAGGAAAAGCTTCTTGAAAAAGCCACGCCAGATAGCGAATAATAAAGAGCTGGATAATATAAAAAGGTATTTCATAACTGATGACAAATGCGAAAAAAGAAAAGGGAAAACTTAACAAAAAAATATCGACTATATATCATAAAACTGGAAAAATTGTGGCATAAATGTAACGTCATGAAATGTTTAAATTAAATACATTTGTCAGTTCTGTGGTATTTAATAAGTAACTGGATAATTCATATAGGATTTGGATTTAAAAAACAACGAATTTAAAATTGAAAGTAATATACTTTTGGATAAAAACATAGACAATAGAATAATATTCAAGTAATGGAAAAGTAGCATTATTCTACCTATATGTATTCATATCTATCAGAAACGCGACCGAAAAACATCAGATAATTACAGGGGATCGATGACATTACTTAATGGAGGAATAGTTTACGTGTCTGACGTGACACACTGGAAGAAAAATCAAAATGGTAGAACAAAATTTCGAAAGAACGTTTCGCTGTTCTTTGAAATTTGAAAGGATTCAATATCCATAGTTCGATTATAGAAAATGCAATTGGATTTAATCGTCCCCTTTTTTGTGCTGAAGACCTCACAAAAGCTTTCGACCGATTCCAGAAGCAGGATATACTTAACGCTCTAATCGGTATATATAGTATATGGTTTTCACAAAGTCACAGATAATCTTCAGAAATGACGATTTTAGCAGTCCAGTAGTTGTTAGTATCAGTTTTTTTGGGATGCAAAAGGAATTTTGTTCGTGGATTATCTGGTAAAACAGTAAACTCAGATTATTGTTGTAACCTTTTGGACCAGCTGGATGTAAAACTTCGCGAGAAAAGACCTGGATTATAGAATAAACAAAATCAGGTTTCATTAAGACAACGCACATCTCAGAAAACTACCGTAAAAATCAGTGAATTAAAGTACGAACTGTTGCAACATCTTGGCGTCTGGTTGTTCTCACATCTCAAAAAATTCATGCGTGGAAAACGATTTGTTTCGAAAGAGAGGTAATAGCAGCCTTGATTCCCAGATTCTAACTTCAGGGATGGATTTCGTAAATTAGATCACTGGAACAAGTGCAGTGCAGTTCAGGGAAGTTATGTTGAATAATAAAATGAATTTCAAACTACAAAATCGTGTTTTTCCTATTGAACGACAAAACTTATTGAACAACCTCGTAGTCTCATTTCGATTCGAACGATGAAAATATAGTTTCTGTTCGTTATTCTTTTTTATTTTAAGTCTTAGCTTTCTATGTTTATTATTTAAAATTACGTTTATTTTAGTTAACTTTGAATTACAAACTTATACAATATTAAAGACAAGACTTCAAATTAGTATTATTAGAAGCATGAGAAATGAGCAACAACCTACAAAGAATAAATTAGATCAAAAAATTTCTATATAATATATTCGCGTCTGAATATCGTAATTAGTGTTAAATAACAAGGTGTCTTACATGTTAAGTAAAACGTATTCATGTATGCTCTATTGATATGCAAATAGTAACGGAGTTAAAGATATTGCAACATGAGTAACTTAATATTAAACAAAACCATACCTGCATATTGTGAAAAGTGATTAACTGTGACGTGTAATTATGTCAAGTATAATTTATTGTAAATAAATTTCTCTTTGTGAAACTTAAAACAAATGTTTCAGCAACATTGCGAATTTATATATATTTCTCTTCTGGGAAACTAAAAGAGGAAAGCAATCAATTATTTTACATTTTTTACATCACCTAAATGTAACAAAAAAGGAAATAATGTAAATTGATTGAGTTTTAGTAAATGAATAATTTACACTATCGTTCATAAGTATTTGGTCACCCTTGTTCCATTACAGTTTCTATAGAAATGTTGTAATTATAAAGTTTATTTTTGTAGTAAGAAATAGTTTCATAGTAAATATTAAAATCTATAAAACCTTATTCAAAAATAATTATGCGATTGCCCTACTATTCACAATGAATGATATACTACCCTAATGAAACTCCAGGTAGAATAATTGCACTTAACGGATTAGTTCTCTCAATTCTTGGAAATTATCGATTGTTATGATTTTATTTTAAGGTAGGGTGTTATTGTAAACTATTAAGTATTTATACTTGGGTATTTTGGCAAAATTGCAGTTAGTTTTTGTGAGATACTTATAGTGATAAGATCGTGTGTTTCGAAGAAGTTCAGTAGGTTAGGAACGCCTAAACGGAAAGAATTGAATGTAGAAACACGATCGTTTATAATCGCATACAATAAAACTGGCAACAACAAGCGCGAAATTGCCACAGAAGTTTATTTAAATCAGTCCATCGTGGGTTATATCATCAAAAAACACCGCGAATGTGGAAGTGTGTTGAGCAGAAATCGAAAAAGCAGACCAAGGGCAACAACCTCAGCAGAAGATCGTGCAATGGTGGTAACAAGCAAGAGAAATAGATGAAAAATAGCCCCAGAAATCACAGCAAAAGTGAATGCTGTTCGTCGAAAACCCATAAGTGTTTCCACAATTAAACGGTGATTAAAAGAAGCCGATCTTCATGGACGAATTGCAAAGCGGAAACTGCTTCTACGCAAGCAAAACAAGCAAAAACGTTTATAGCGGGCACGCGATCACCAAAATTGGACCATAGAAGACTGGAATAAAGTATTGTGGACCGATGAATTCAAATTCGAGATTTTCGGTTCCGTGACGAGGTCTATGGGGAAGCGTGCCTGGGAAGAATGCATAGCCCCTACTGTTAACCATAGTGGAGGTTCAGTCATATGGGGTTGCTTTTCTGGATCAAATGTGGGCAATCTCGTAAAAATCGAAGGTATAGTAAAAAAACAGTATAAGCGTATACTAGGGGAAAACGCAATACCCTCTGGAATTAAAATTCAGGTCCGAATTTCATCTTCCAACAAGATAATGACACGAAACACAATTCCAAACTATGCCGGGAATATTTGCAGAAATTGGAGAACGGGGGAACTGTAAAAGTTATGGCGTGGTCCCCCAAGAGTCCCGATTTAAATCTCATCGAGTTGCAGTGGGAAGACCTTGACCGAGAGGTGAGAAAATCTGCACCCACATCTGCTGTTAATATGTGGAAGAACTTGCAGGAGGCTTGAGGTAAAATAAAATCTGAAACAATACGAAAATTAATCGAAAGAATGCCTCGACTGTGTACTGCAGTGATTAAAAATAAGAGGGCATATAGAAGAGTCTAAAATTTAGATAAATACATTATACAACAGTTTATTTTAGATGTAAAGATATATTGGGTCTGGGAAAAAGTTCGTGGCGTTTTTTCAGTAAAATTCAACTGGTCCCCGCATAGCGCGTGGACGAATTCATTTAAACCGAATATGCTCCATTATTATCGACAATGTTTCGCCATTTTTTTGGTAGATCCATGATCCCATCGGTGAAAAACTTCTGTGGTTTCTGGTCGAAAAACTGAATCAAGTAGTTTTCACAGGCTTCTTTTGAAACCAACTTAATTCCATTGAGAGAGTTCTGCAGAGATCGAAACAGATGATAGTCAGAGGGTGCTATATCCGGACTGTAAGGTGGGTGCATCAAAACTTCCCAACCAAACTCTCTCAATTTTTGACGGGTCATCAAAGAAGTGTGTGGTCGGGCGTTGTTATGATGGAAGACAACACCTTTCCTATTAATTAATTCGGGCCGTTTTCTTTCAATCGCCTGGCGTAATATCTCTAGTTGTGCACAGTAGAGTTGAGAATCAATAGTCTGACCAGTTGGAAGTAGCTCGTAGTGGACGATTCCCCTCCAGTCCCACCATACACACAGCATCACTTTTTTTGGCGTCAATGTTGGCTTAGCGAACGCTTGTGACGGCTCACCATCCTTTATCCACGATCTTTTACGCTTCCGATTATCGTACGTAATCCATTTTTCATCTCCGGTTATTAAACGTTTCAGAAACGGCTCGATTTCATTCCGTTTCAGCAGCGCATCGCAGATGTTAATTCGGTCCATCATGTTTTTCACGCTCAACTCATGAGGAACCCATACGTCAAGCTTTTTTTTGTAACCAGCTTTGTGTAAATGGTTCAAAACAGTTTTGTGGTCAATGCCTAGCTCCATGCCAATATCGACACTGCTGATATGCTTATCTTGTTGGACTTTTTCAAGAATTTCATCAGATTTTTCAGTGATTGGACGACCGGAGCGTGACTCATCTTTCACATTGAAATTTCCAGAACGAAAGCGAGCGAACCATTTCCGCGCAACAGATTTCGATAAAGTACCTTCACCGTACACAGCACAAATTTTATCACAAGCCTGCGCAGCGTTCTTCCCCTTATCATAATAATATTGCAGAATATAGCGAAATTTCTCATTATTCTTCTCCATTTTCAAGTGCGAATAACTTTCCAACCACTGCACCGATTACAATGTTTCTACGCTCAAACTAACGTTCGGAAGGTCATCTAAAAAACGAGCCGTCGGTGGTGTCGCTGTGACTTGTTGTTCTTTAGTTATCGGCAACCAATGCCATCTATCGGGAAAAACGCCACGAACTTTTTCCCAGACCCAATATATTTTTCATATATGTAAATAATAATTGTATTTCAATTTTGATTTTTGTTATAATTAGCGGCTTAAATGTGTATAACCAAATACTTATGAGCGATAGTATATATAATATAACTGTTTGACTTCGGCATATATCAAATATCTTATTATATTATTAGATTAAATTCATAAACATAAGTTAACCATTGAATACAATTAGCTTTGCTAAGTAGAAAATTTTCTTGTACGCTATCGGCCATAAGTGTTTGTCCACGTACATATTTTCATATTATTAAAATAAACAATATTATAGCCTAACTAAAAACAATATGTCAGATAAACATAATACATGAAGATTCTTTAGTATTTATGTATTTAAGTACTTTAAAACTAAATTATCGATAATGACTACTTTACAGACCAGGTAAGGCAATTAAATAAAGATTTTCTCGGAAATTTGACATTCAATCACATTAGACCATAAATCAAGTAGGTATCGCATTTGTACAAAGATTTTAGTTTTCATTCGATTTTCGAAATGTATAGAGTTCTTGCTGTAGTGTTTGTATTATTTTAAAATAAAACCGATATTTTGAATAACAACGGACAGAAAAAAAACTATCGATTTAAACACGTGCTGATATAGTGTCTCACCATGGTATTGGAAAAAATAGTAGACAAATCGCGAATTTATTGAACTTCAGCCCCAGAATTATGGATTACAATACTCAAAATATGAAGAAACTGGGTAGTTTATTGAATAAAAAATGGTCAGACCAGCCAAAAATAATAAGACCAGCAGAGGATTGAGCTATAGTTTTGTTAAGTAAAAGAAATAGACGAAAAACTGCACCGGGAATTGCGGCAGAGACAAATATTAATCGGAATAAATCAGTTAGCGTCACAACGGTGAAAAAGTGTTTACTGAAAGAGTGGAAAAAGTGATCTGGATCGACAAATCCAAATTCCAGATATCTGTTCGAAAAGAACCTTTTCCCGAAGATCAGTGGAAGAACGAATGCTTGAATCATACTACCAAGCATGGAGTAGGATCAGTAATGATTCGAGGTTATTTTGCTGGGATATCTGCAGGCAATATTATTGAAATAGACGGTATCTTAAGAAACAGTACAGAATCTCGTTTCCTCTGGAACACAACTAATTAGAGAAAACTTCGCGTGCCAGCAAGATAACGATCTCAAACACACGTCAAAATTGTGTCCGAGGTATTTAGAGGATTAATCAAACAATTGTGAAGAACGCTGTATTTAAAGGAATTAGAAAGGGAAGAAATAATTGTTATTATGAAAAGGCCTCTTCAGAGGCGCTTCGACTTGAATCCTATAGAGCCGTTATGGGATGAGTGCTAAAATCAGGTCCAGCATTCACATAAACACTATGGACCCAACTTCAGAATGCATGGTCAAAAATAAAATCGAAAATTCTGGCGAAATTACGAGAACATGCTGAGATTGTACTAGGCAGTAGTAGAAGCTAAAGATGGTTACATGGACGAAACAAAAATGTAAAGAAATTTTAAAAAAAGAAATTTAAAATTGTTTGAAATAATACTTTTTCAAAGTTTTAAAATATTTTTTATATTTATATAATAAAATTTTAATTTTGTCGTAAATATTGTTCTTTTATCCAAATCTGTTTTTCCTTGTTTATTACTTCTGATTGCTAATGAGACCAACGATTTATTTAACAAGAAAATATATTAGGTAGATGATTGTGTACTTACTAAATTCTTAATTCACTTCATTATAAATATTTACAAAGCGTTTCAATCTATTAAATGTACATGTTTTAAATGCGACAATTGCACAGCTATAAAGTGAAGCCTTGGGGGTAGAATTTAAACAGGGTTTGTTGGTTTATTACGAATTTTTAATGGACTTCTTTCTCGTGAAATGAATGAATTGGATTTCTGTATTAAACAAAAGACGACATCGCTGCCGGTGATATAACATTGAAAACAACTTTTAAAAGCAGTATACATAAAAAAATGTAATCTAGATTGAATCATTTATTTCTGAAAGAAGCTAAGGCAATTTTAACGGTTCTGAATTAAACATGATAGTTTTCAGTTTTAACAAAATTGCATCGTTTGGTGCAGAAAAGACGTAAGTAAAAAGATATTCATTCCAGATATATCAAAAAGTTACATCAAATTCTCGGTTTGTTCTTAAAGGATTTTGGAAAATATACGTTGAAGAGGAAGAGGAAAGTAATGTTTAGAAAATACACAGTCTGTCGCAGAGAAAACCGAACTTTTTTAGAATAAAAACAAAAGCTTACTATTTTGGTAAAATTCATTGATTTTATCCAAAATAGTCGCCTTCGGCTTCAATACAATGTTTTGAACGGTCAATTAACATGTCGAATGAATTTTTAAGTTCATCTTTAGCGATGTCCTTCAAGATCGCTGTCGACGCCTTTTTAATGGCTTCGACGTCGGCATAAAGCTGACGCTTCATTAGCAAATGTAGTTTGGAGAATAGATAGAAATCACAGAGGCCAGATCCGGTGAATACGGCGAATGGTTGATGGTTGAAATGCCGCCAGTTACCATTTTCACGATATTGAGGGCGCACACGACGAACGTGCGCCAAAAGACGCTTAATAATACCAAGATAATATACAGCATTGACTGTTTGACTAGTTGATACAAACTCTTTGCTCACTATACCTTTCGAATCATAAAAACAAATCATCATTGTCTTCACTTTTAACTTCTCCAAACTGCTTTTTTTTCGGTCTTTCTTCGCTTGGATACTTCCATTCAGAGCCATGACACTTGGTCTCTGGATTATATTGAAAACTCCACGTCTCATCGCCAGTTGCAATAGAGTACCTGAAGTTTTCGTCCTTTTTTGATTCTTTAACCAAGTCTGTACAATGTTGGATTCGGTTAGCTTGTGTGGTACAAACCTTGCACAAATCTTCCTCATTCCCAAATGCTGTGTCAAAATATGACGATGAATTGAATCTTTAGAAGTATTTAATTCCGTTCCGATGTAATGAGGATTTCAGCTCATTTCTGATAAATTCACGCACAAGTTCGAAGTTACTTTCGGTAACCACAAATTTTTTTGCACCAAGATGTTCGTACGACCATCTTTAAACCGTTTGTACCGCTCATAAACACTCGTACGTGATAAACACGCAACACCATACACTTGTTTCAACAAATTAAACGTTTCAGTAAACGATTTACTGAAGTTTAAAAGAGAACTTGATATTTGCTCTTTACACATGTTACTTTATGCGAAATTTCTCTGCTTCTAATGATGCAAATATCATGATATTTTGACATAACAATGGCGAAAAATCTATTTTATCGGCGCATATTTTTTTAATAGATGGCGCCACTAAGAATCACTATTTTAAAAAAGTTCGATTTGCTCTGCGACATACTGTTACATCATCAAATTAGAAGTGATGTTAATGAGCGAAATAAAATTTAAAATGTAAGGGTGAAAGGAAAAGCGTACACAAATAATGCGGGTTGCGAAGTACAACCAAAAGGTATTAATAAATCCTGCAAATAAGATGTGTTTTTGCTAATAAATTTGGTGTCATGTTTAACTATTGTTGTTCATAATTGCAATGCTTTGATAAATTAATTAATGATTAACAAATGTCTATTTTCAATAGATTTCGTCTATTTCTAACTAAAAATAAGCAAAGCGTATAGTTCCAGAGACAGGTTAAAGTAGTTACAGTTGTTAACCACTGAATAGGGACCACTGCGAGAATTTTAATTTTGTGTGAATTATTTTCGAATGACACTGGCACATACATACATTTATAATTTATTTCTAAGTATTTACTGTCTTTAATTTATGGCTACTACAATTTGTTCCAAAGGTATTTTAATATTAGAAATACTTGCTCATTGAGGGTTCCCTACCCTATTGCTTTGTAGAAATATCTGAGTTCAGTTTATCTCTGATCCTGTTTGGGCAATAACTGCGTGCAGTGATAAAATAGTTTAGTGTTTTGTTTTTGTTTTCCAATTAAAACTTTTTTGAAGTTTAATTCCGACATGGGTAAAACCATTTGACGTATCACTCGAGAAAGAAAGAAGAATCAGTGTCCTCTTGGAAACACGAGTATTGGCAACGTGAAATAGCACGGAACGAAGATGTTTTTCGTCAAAATGTAATGAGTTAAGAAATTAGTGAAAGAAAATATTCCCTGTACCAGCCAGCATATCTCGACGAAATTGTCGCAAAAAAGAGAACTCCAAAGTGACGCAAAGGATGAAGAAAGTAAAATACCATTCTGCCAAACTATTACTATACCACAAGGTAGCACTAAACGATTAGAAAAATGTAAACGTCAGTACTAAATTTTTTAAACCACTACGTAGAAATTTACAAAAATTGTTGCGAAATTTCATGTTTCAACTTTGTTATAGGTCATATTTAGTGACGAATCAAAAGTAGAGGCGTTAACAGAATATTTTCAAAGAAGAATAAACCGTAAAAAACAGTGAATAATCATCTTCCTTCCATGATGATATGGTTAAATTAAGAAAAAGTATACCATGTATCACAGACGAGAGTCCAGGACCACTTTACTTTGTCGTAAGTTCGATGAATAACCGCCAATATAAAGAAGTTATATAAATAAGTAATTAACACCTTACATTGATACTATAGACGGAAGAAAAAGGCCATATACGCCTTTAGATACAACAGTGCTTCATGCCCTAGAGCCATAGAGCAGAATCTGTGAAAGAACACTTGAATACAGTAAACTTACAGTTATTGAACTGGCCTGGAAATCCTCTCGATATGAATTCTTCTAAAAATGTATGGAATACATTTAAAAATATCATAGCGTCACGGAACTTAAGCAGAAAGCAAGACTTAATGGAAAACCTTGAAAACATTTAGTAAAATTGTAATCAAATAAAAAACAGTATCATCGCGGCAATTGAGGGTATGTCCAAAAGAATTGCTTCTCTCATTACAGCAAAAGAGAAACATACGAACTATTAAATAGAAATCATTTGTAAAAATATGCTCTTTTTTTATTGAAGTCCTACATCAAAACTAATAAATTTCCTTGTGCTCGTAATGCAATAGTCAATGAACGTAGTGTTTGTAATAAGCATAAGGGAAATGGAAAGGGAGAAAAGAGAGATGTTTCATACAATCACTCTGTAATAATTGCTGTAATGAAAATACAAAATCTTCGAGAATGCATTCCATGGTAAACTATGGAATTCAATTGCATGAAAGCGAATGCGAAAAATCAAAATATTTATTAAAAGAAAGCAAAACTCCTATAGACACACGTGGTACTAATTTTAAAATTACGATCCCAGAAAAAGATCCTTCGTGAACATGTTCAAAACTATCCAATAAAACAGAGTCGTTACTCGGGAAAGGAACATGACTACTTAAATTCTAGACTTAACACAACGATCACATACATTATGTTTAAAGAGGAATGCCTAGAATTCCAAATCAAATACCACTATTACTAAAGAGTTTGTTGAGAAAATTTTAATCTGAAATTTTATCGAACACAGATCGACACGTAATGAGAAAAAGTTAATTAAGCTTTTCTCACTTTGTTACGTCTCTCAGAATAGTAAGGAGCGTAGCAAAAAGACACCAAATAGCGAGCTTATGGCTCACAAAAGATGAGCCAACAAGACAGAAGCTACCGAAGAATATAAAATACAAGATGATGGGAGTACCCTAGACTTTGATTATATTCAAAATTTGCATTTACCACACATCCCTGTTCAAGATGTGTTTCATAAAACGCAGCTAATTTTCAATGTATTTTGTGTACATATTTTTAAAGATGGAAGATCATAATTCTATATCTGCCAAGAAAATCCAGACATCAAAGGTCAAAATGAAGTTTGCAAGTTTCTGTTGGATTTTATGGACAGGTTATAATACGTGGATTCCTCTACTAAGAAACTAATTTAATTTATTAGGACGGTGTCAAATTTGTTTAATATATAGCGTACTATATTAAATAGATTTTAAATAATTCTTTCGATTGCGCATAATTTTTTCTTCTTGAACATGGTTATTTCATGTACTTTCTCACTCATTGTTAATTTTTCTTTTTATAGCTACTTTTGGCTACTTTAATACGCTATCAGTTTGTAACTTATTGGTTAAATATATTAAACAAATCGTCAAATAAGCATACTTCGTGTCTATGTCTTGCTATGCTTGTTGTAAAAATTTGCTATGTTAGGTTGAGATGTGCGAATATTCTTTGAGGCTACTTTTTCTGATTTTGGGCAATGGTTTGAAAATTAAATTTTCTATAATCATTTAAATACACATTCTCTGTTTAGATGTTTTATTTACATTAACTGTCTTTTATAAATACAAGATATATCTTTTTTTTTTGTTAGCAAAATTGTAAGCGAACTAATACTTTAGAAACTACTGTAAAAATAAGTTACACACAATTTTTCTAAAATATGAAAAATTGTTGGAAAATATTTATATTTTATAAATTTTAATTAGAAAGAAATTATATTTTATTGGAAGTGTAAATTAAGCAGTAAATATATATATATATATATATATATATATATATATATATATATATATATATATTATATATATATATATATATTTATATATATTTATATAAATATATTTTCTTTTTAAATATATCTATTGACTTTCAACAAATTTTTTTACAAAGCCCTCTAACTTACTACTTACTACTGTTTAGTATGAAGCATTTTTTTAATTATTCCAAGTGATTCTTATAAATATATATAAATAAAATAAATATGACAAATGGGTAAATGTTTTTTATTTGTAAAAAATAGAACATTCATGTATGTAGATAAACAAAAAAACTTGTTATCTTTTAAACAAATTTAGACTATTCTTGTTCAAATGTACCTTTGATACAGAAGTTGATATTATGTTTTGTTAAATACCAACTTCTTTTTCTTATATGAATTACATGAAGTTGTTTTGAATAAAAAACATAAATACTGCATAATTACTAAAATTGTTACATTAATTCTATTGCACCACTTACCTGTTTCCAAACTTAGTCTTCCAAAACTCAGCAGCATCTGATTTAGTAATGCGAAACTGATCACCAGCAAAAACACCATCGGGAAACAGTGCTTTCAGTTCACTTAACATGTGACTAAACACTAAACTCAACTTAGTCAAATTTCGTCTATAATGTGAATTTTCATCGAACATTTTCTCTTTACCCTCTTTAAATAATTTAATAGCCTGTTTGCACTTACGCATTAAGTTATTTATAAATATGTTAAAGTGTTCATTTGAGTCCAGGGACACCATATTATTCTCATATTTCGAATAAATAAGTCTCAGTCTCTGATAGGTATCTGGAAGGATGTCCAAAATAAAAGGTGGTGAGTTTTTCAAATTCATTTTTTGATGTTGACACAATTTCACCACCTTGTCCATTAATTTCCATGTCTTATCTAAAGTCCTTTTTTCTGTGGCATTTCTTTGATGGGTACATGCGTCTGTAATTGCAACATGTAATTTTGAAAATATAGTTGATAAATTTTTGTGCTGTGGTGGACGATTTCTTCCTGCCATTTTTTAAAAATTGCTTATTCGTACGAAATCGTTAATAAGCACAAAACGCTAGTGAACACATTTTTATATCGCTATTGCACCTACTGTACCGGCATAAAATGCAATATTTAACGAATATGTAGCACTGATAAGCCTGACACTTACATGATTGTTTGACATTCGTGTTACTACTCTGAAGTTTGAAATGACGCGTCCCACACATTCTCTTTCCAGTTAGACCAACCGTTATTCACAGAAAATTACCATATTGGATTTTATACAGAAATGATGCAAAAAATGAACGAAATATATTTTATTATAATGAAGCAACAATAGTTAAAATCTAACATGCAGTTAACCTCGCTTGTAATTTGATTTATTAAATTGTATAGTAAATAAAAGTCTCCGTAATATGTAGGCAACCAAATATACTGCATCCATCAATCAATAAAATGAAGAAGTCTAACAGGAAACTGTAATAGGAGTGTAATAAGTTTCAGTAATGTAGTATAGATAAAGTTAATTGTTTCAATACTTGTAATTATAACGTTCAGGACATGTTTTAGATAACAATGCTTAAAAATACAATTAAAATGCTATGCATGCAGTTTTATCCATATTTGTAAAGTATAAAATAAATTAATCATACATTGTATTAAAATTTATCATTTTGTTCTATTAATTTCGAACTAGACTTCTAGAAGCTAGGCTTGCAAGAAATACATGCAATTAATTTTATCAAATAACTTGTGGTGGAACTGCATATTTTGCTAATATATTATAATTTTTTATTACGCTGTTTTTAAATTGAGGTAAGCTTAAGATTTCTTGGGAATCCCTTTAAAAATATTTCAAATATTTGTGGGCCTACGAAATAAAAAAAGAATAACTAAGAACTTGGATTGAAAGAGTTGGCTCCTATAAAGCATGGATTATCCTGACTTCTACGAGTACATACATTGTAAAGCCAACGAAATAAACAAAAAATTGGCAGAAAATTATTCATTCAAGCGGAAATAGTGTCATAAATGCAATTTAAATATATACCGTATTCGGTGGTGAATAAAATATACAAATTGGTTTTACAGAACATAATTTACTGGCATAAAAAGGAAATCCACTAAAATATAATTTAATTGCTATATAAACTTGTACTTACTAAACCAATTTAGTCTATCCACATTTACTGTTGTAAAACAATCGGAAGGGTTTGTATTTCTCTCCTTGGTCTTCTCTAAATTTGTTCTTATTCCTCTCATCTCGGTCGACGATTTGACGTATTTCGTATTTCTTTTAATTTGACTTATTCTCTTGGCAGCTGCCTTCCTACTATCTTCTTGCCATCACTTCTTTAATTTGTCTTTCAGTGTTTTTTCTATCAAGTCTTAAATTCATACATTTTCTAAATTATTCAATTAACTGATACTCTCTTCACATGTTTGTTGTCTTCCTCCTTCCGTGTTGTCCTTTATTTGTTTCTCGTGAATCTTAATTTGAGAGCTTCTCTGCTTTTTTGGCATAGTTCATTATTGTGTTTCATATATGAACAATGGTGTTACTGAAGATGATTTTCCATCTTTTAAAAATGTTTCCCTTTAGTCTATTTAAATCACTTGCTTTATGGTCAACAATTTTCTTCCGCACATAGGGTACTGGGCTACCTTTTATACCATAAATTCAAATAAATTTTTCTTCCACTCTCCTCATACCTCAAACACTAGAATGAGCAATGTATGGCTAGTTCATCGTCCCGTCAAAAGTCACTTTATTTTCTCCCTTGTTTAGAGTAACGCCATAGAACTTCAGGAACGAAATTATGATGATTTTGTATTAGAAATTATATTTTTCAAGTCATTATACTGCAGAATTTTTGAACAGGTTCCTATTTTACGACTCAAATAAGGATTCTATTTTTGTCGAACCTTAAAGCAAACAGGTCTGCAGTATTTTTTTCTTTCGGATTACAAATGAATGCAGCATATGATATGTTTTCGTTGAGAATTAAAGAATGAGGATACTCATAATTACGGGTTCAAGAAGATATTTTGAATAATCTGGTACGTAGACTTCCACGGTCGTGGTCCGTATTATCTTGTTCTGGGCTTCCGGGCTGATGCAGTTTCAGTGCAACAAACAGTAGCAGTAGTTGAGCCCTAAAGATGTCCCATGCGAGTGGGTATGAAACGTCGGCAGTTATACCAGTGACGCGGTTCCAGACCGGAAGCCCAGAAGAAGATAGATATTTTGAATGTTTTCATAATTTATATTCTAAATGATTTAATTTTTTTTATTACTATTTAAATTTCTAAGCAATACGCATACACTTAAACTAATGCAAACAAGGGCGATGAAATGATCGGTTGGAATAAAAATCCTCGTTTGCTTCTGCCAGAGGACGTGTGACTTTGGGTCAAATTACAGACACTTTAGGCGTAAATAATGGATTATGCCTTAAGAGTTAATTATTCTCCCAATATGAAACAGAATGATTGAGAGTCGAAAAATAGGGCATTTGGAGTTCGGATTTCATCCATAGTCAGAGTAATAATTGTAGTGTGTCTGGAGTTTGTAAGCATGGCGATACCTGGGAGGATGTGCTTTGTGATGCGCATGATTTACTGAGGAATTTTAGTGTCAATGATTTTGTTGTCATAGTAACTAGTATAAATAATGCCGTCAGAGGTCGTTGTATTAAGTCTATGATTCTCAAACAAATTAAGTCCATACTGGAAACTGCAACAGGGAAGCTCGCATTTTGGATTTCAACTTAGTTGTCGAAATACGTACACAGAATACGAAAATTAATGTGGAAATGTGGAACTATCAACCTTAAGTGATTAAGTTAATCAACCACGGGCTCCATCAAATTTACATTTATCAAGTTAGCTAAGGATGTGACAAACTGTCTATTTAACGCCCTCTATCACACATTAAATCAAAGGTAGGAGGTATCAGATGAGATAAAATCAGCCCAATCAACTAGAGTTCTCAGGGGGAAAATGGCGGAGATTTTGCTGAGCCGTAGCATATACTCAATCAACTAATTTTGAGCTATATTTTAATTCTTTTAAACTTTTTAATTTTATATAATGAAATTTTGACTGTTTGAAATGTATTTTTTGTTTTTCTAGTGTTTTACTGACACATTTAATGTATATTTAGTACCATATAAAAACCAATAAAGCTCACTATCTGTATTTTATAGATTTCTAGAATATTTGTTGTAGTTTCTAAAGTTCAAAAATAAAATATTATTAATAATCGCTTGCGAAATCTTATTTATAGTAAAGAATGTTGTGAAAAGATACTCAAAATGTTTATAATACGTGTAAGAGAAGTATTGGAACGCACACAACATTTAAAACTAAGCAGACCTAACATCTAACGTCAGACTAGAATCAAAATTCAATTTCATCTTGTTATGACTTTCACATACTCAGGTGGCACCATTAAAAGAAAATAAACTTTGCGGATGAAAATGTTTGTCTCGATCTGTATTCTGACCTTTTCTGATTCCCTGCTGACAGTTTCTCATTTGACCCGTTTTATGTCCCAAAAGTCGTCGTGCTAACCATTCCAAATATCTTTATCTAGATGGAATTTTCAATTTCCATATCTAGTTTCCGCCTCTCCCAAGTAACCAATAACAATGTCGAATGAGATCTGAGGCGATATGTGTATTCTTACAGTCGTAAAATCCTCACATTTACTTTGATGGAGATGACACGTACAGCTGAATGCCCTTTAGACATGAGGAACGAGGTATTCTACCAATACCTGTATTATGGAGTGTGCAGCTTTTCGTAATTATTTCGCGGTAGAAAATTTTGTTTTTGTATATACGAGGGCTGCTGGGAATATTTCTGGAAATGATATGAATAACATATAACATTTAATTAACTGCTTTATTATTATTCAGAGCATTTTTCCATTCTGAAGATGAGAGTTTGAAAGAGAGTGTTCGAAATTGTTCAACAGATGCTTCAGGTGAAGAAAACCATGTATTTGTTTTTAAATTTTGGAACAAATAGCCACTAGCTTTCCACCTGCGTATACTAAGAGAATCAAAATTGTGCCTAGCAATTAGACCTTCATACGTCGAACCAAAGGCAGGATAATGACCATCAATCCTGTAGGATAAATATCTAAGGAACCTTGTTTGAACACGCTCCAGGAGTAACTGCTGGTAATGGTAAAGCGGGTAGCACACAACTGAAGCATATTCCAATCTGGACCAGATAAGAGAACCGTAAAGAACCTTCAAAGTGTGCAAGCTATTAAAACCCCTGCAAGAACGAATAAGGAACCCAAGACCTCTGGAAGACGATGAAGTTATGTTACTTACATGTTTAGAAAAGCTAAGATGCGGGTCGAACAAGACTCTAAGATCCTTGAAGCTATGTACTCTAGGAATAACGGATTGCCGAACATTGTAGTTATAGTATTAAAAGGTGAATACGAGCATTTAATCATGATTTCGATATTTTTATTTGATAAAAAGTCAAAAATTTGATGAGCCGAGCTATAGTCATGAAGAATATTTCGCCAATTTTGATTGTTTGTTCATATTTCATTGATGACTTCCGGCAAACAAATTATCGCTTAGCAATCAGCGTTTACCATTCTTCGATTCTCTAATGTTATGGTTGACACATGTCTAGTAAACCTGAAGAAACAAGCGACCATTTGCTTAACTAGATTTCGTGCGCAAACCTTGGTAGGTGTTGGCTCACTTTCAGCAATTTTAACTGGGGAGTGTTGTTTAGTTACTAGGAAGTAAGACTCCTACGGTATTCCTTTGAGTACATTTAAAAGCTCGAAGGCACATTTACGAAGTTCTAGAACCATTAGTTTTACCAAATATCTAAGAGCTAAATAATGCCATTTTCCAGCAAGGCAATACCCGTCTCCATATTGTAGCTGTTACCTAACTTATAACAGCAACATAATCCCCTACAAGTATCTTATTAATCCCACCTCACGAATAGAATGTATTCGTTTACGTGGGCTAGCAACTTATTATTAAATTTTCTTTATAAAGGGTCTGAACAACAACATTTGTCTAAAATTTGATTTAATAATGTCCACTTTCTTCTGGGTGTTTCGTTTTTCTTTTGTCACACAGTAAACTTATCATATAGGCATGTATCATGTTTCCATAGTCGTTGCAATTCATATTAATTGGTTTTAAGATATTCCGAAGAGGATATATATTTATATTCTTTAGTAAGAAAGAAAAATCGATTTGAAAATTATTTTTTATATATTCCAAATTACAACATGGCCACTGAAAATTAATGCGTAAGCTATTCCTAAATTACAGAATATTATCTCAATATATCACAAACATATAAAAAGAAATATTTCTTCCTGGTTTCTAATGCATGATCAGCATTATAGTTCGTTGAACTTCTTATTTTTCGTAAAAGCTAGTAAAGTGCTGAACATCGTTACATGGTGAAATCTTATCTCGACGACAATTTATTTTGTTTCACAATCAGGAGTCCAGACAAGTAATGAAAATGGTTTTTCGATTGATTTTAATTGCTATATATTCGAAATATTTTGCTGGAAACTTATTCTAAATTTTTCATTCCTTTATTTGGACTATTAAAGTGATGTTTTTATAAAAAAATGTTTTACTTCACACTATACACGCTGGTATGGTTTTTAGTATTAGTACAACAATAAAAAATGATTTAGATCTAGCTTTTGAAAAAATGGAAGATCTTTTGCGAGTTTCGTGTGATATTTAAAACGAACTTGTGTATTAATTAGAACGTCTTGTTTAAAACAATGACTATTACCACCACAATCGTTACTGTATCTACTCAATACAATTCAAAGGTTATTACTACGGAATTTTCATTTGATGACCCAAAAACATCATTTCGATCTTTATATAGCTGCGTTTTATTTTGCTTTGTGTATTATCCTTATCTTTTTACATTCTTTCTCATTTCGAAGACTTTGCTTTTATGTAATTGATTAATTTTAGATTTTCTGATAAATTATGTTAGACCAAGAACAACAATGGTGTCTTTGTTCAACGCAAATTTCAAGACTTTCTATTTTTTTTAGCATTATTTGTGCAAAATCAACCTTTTCAATTTTGAAATAAACCATTATTTGACTTCTTCATCTTGATTTTTTCGGGCTGTAAGTACGTCTTCGACAATTCTGGTACAGACATTTCGTCACCATTTATATGACACATCTTAGGGATTTAATTGCTGCTATTGCTTTCTTTGTGACACTGAGACTAGTGTAAGTCTGTGGTGGATGGGATGATAGGGATATTGGTTACGGTTCAATGGAACGTTACAGTTACGGTTAAGTAGTTTTGAGATACAGAATTTCCAGGCATTGTATAGGGGATAACCATCATCACGGTTTAGATTTTTAGGGTGTTTTTAAATCACTGAAATCTAATCTTAAACAATTCGAGATTCTAGCCCATGCAGCTCTGAAATCCGACCCTACTATCGTCGTAGTTAAAGCTGTTAAAGATAGGCCTCTGTTGTAGTGATGAATACGAACCTAAAATACTAACCCATCTTCATGACGGTGCTTATAAACTTCTTGAGCGAGATCCCACCTCAGGAATAGAACGTACCATTATAACATCCATAAAAACGTCTTCTAGTTCTATTCTTAAAAAACCTCATTATACAGCGACTTTAAAGCCCCCAAACTGTACAGCCTCCTCAAAATTCACAAACTTAACACTCCTCTGTGTCCCATAGTTAGTATCATAAACAGTCCTACTTATAAACTTTCTAAATATCTCTCCAACATAGTGATGAATACGAACTTAAAATACAGACCCTTCTTCATGACGGTGCCTATAAAGTTCTGAAACGAGATTCCGCGTAACGAACAGAACATACCATTATAACATACATAAAAACTGTTTTTATTCTTGCTGACTGTACTGTACGGCTTCCTCAAAATTCACAACAAAGTTCACAATCTTAACACACCTCTGTGTCCCATAGTTAGTACCATGAACTTATAAACTATCTAAATATCTCTCCAATATTCTTAAACCATACACCGGCAACAGTAATTCCTTTATCAAAAACATTTTATCCAAAGACTGAATAGTCTGACGGTAAATTCTGAAGATTTACTAGTTAGTTCTGACGTTAAATCCTTCTTTACCAAAGTTCTTATATCTGACACTAGCCAAATCTGACAAATCTTATTCGTTGATAACCAGCCTGGTGATTTGACCAATCTGTTTAACCTCCATCTATTTCTAGTTCTGTGGCAGTTACTATGAACAGGTATTGGATGCAGACATGGGGACCTTTCTGTCTCCTGTTGTCGCCGATATTTTTATGGAGGCATTCGAACCACGAAACCTATATTCCGGCAACCTAAAACCGAAATGTTGGTTTAGATACGTAGATGACATCTTCGTTATTTGGTCGCATGTTCGGAATTCCTTAAATAACGTCTTTGCTTTCTTAAATTTCCAGCACGATTCCATAAATTTTACTATACAAGTTAATCACAAGGTTTCTTTTCTTTTCTGGAAGTCTTGGTCAATCGTCGTCTGTATGGTTCACTAGGACATTCAGTTTACCGCGAACCCAATCATACTGACCGGCATATAAACTCCTTTTTCCAACATCATCTCGCCCAAAACAACTTCTACTTCTGTATAAATTCAAACAGTGATACTTTATAATACCTGCTAAATATTTAGTTGATATCGTAGTCATCCTAGTCCCAAACACTTTCAGATTGAATACTATATCTATCTACATCAGGGTACACTAAATCAACATCAAAGTGGAGCTAGATTCTAGACTGGAGGAGTCTGCTTCTTTTTTTACAACAGTAAAATATTAAATGGCTAGAGTTTAAACGAGGCCGTAGGAGGTGCTAAGAAGGGCATTGCAGTGGTTATCCAAGCGAGGCAACTACCCCAGAAATTGTGAAAAAATCCACAAAGTGGTATTGGATGACCGACGACTAAAAATGAGCGTGTTAGCAGACGTTAGCATTTCAGAAAGTGCTATACATCATTGACTGAAAATTTGGATGAGAAAGCTGCGCTCAAAATGTGTGCCGCGATTACCCACCATGCTTCAATCAAGTGTTTGGCGAAGTTCCACATCAATAAAGCAGAGCTTTCGCATCGAATCACAGCAATGTATGAAACTTCTGCCCATCACTTCACACTTGAGACGAAGGAACTGTCAAATTAATAGATTGAAAGAAGAGAATCGGTTGCAAAGCAGGCGAAGAGAGTTTCATCTGCAGACGAGGTCATGGCGTCAGCTTTTTGGAATGCATGTAAGATAATTTTCATTTTTTATCTTCAGAAAGGAAAAAACAATCAACGGCATGAATTATGCGAACTTATTGCAGCGTTTGATTGATGAAGTTAAGTAAAATAGGCCGCATTCGGAGAAAAATCTTAATTTCATCAAGACCATGCACCGTTCACACATTCGTCACCGCGTTGGTCAAAATCAACGAGTTAGTGTTTGAATTGCTTCTTCATGTACCCTATTCGCCAGATTTAACCGCCTCGGATTATTTTCTGTTTCCAACCTTGAAAAAATGGTTCACTGTTAAAAGATTTGCCAGCAATGAAGAGGTGGAGTATGCGGTTGACGACTATTTTATCGAGCTCAATGATTCCCACTTTAAATAGAGTATCGTATCTATTGAATAAGATTGGAAAAAGTATATCGAGTTAAAAAGAAGAAATAAATCTATTTTTTCCAAAATTTTTTGTCTTTCTTTCTTGTTAGATAGGGTATTTCTTGAACTATCCTCGTATAATTTGAAAATAACATCACCTTATCTACATGTTGTTTATTGAGTTCCCGATTATCATTTGCCTTTTAAATGTAGACGATTAATTGATTACTCGATTCATTTGTTCTTATTTAAAATGATTTATTTAGTTGCCGAAGCGCAAACAGAACAAGCTATAATGGAATAAGTTGTGAGTTTTGAATATTCAGGAGTTAAAATAAATAGTCAACAAAGTCTTGTAAAAATATACGTTAAAAATATATAAGCGTCGATAGGCGGGAAAGTAAGAAGTCTATAGTGAGATACGCTATTGAAACTAGAGTTGAAACAATGAAAGCAAGTATAAATAAAAGAAATTAAGGCGCTGAGGTAGATACTAAATATTATACTTTGAGGCAGCTAAACTAATAAATCCATACGAGATGAATGCGAAGTGTAAGATGTAGTTAAGTGGAAAACAATAAAGAAAAAGTGGAAGGAGTGTGTGGAAAGGATTGGCGAAAAGGGGCTGGCTTAGATATGTATGGACCGCCGTTTGTAAAATGGGGTCAGAGTTGGTTTTTCTCGTCTACACAGGGAGGTAGATGGCAGGGATCGTATTCTTAGTCATTGGAAGAAGACTTTCGCATGTTATTTAAGTTTGTGCAATGACTCGAAAGTAATGTCCTTGAAAAGAAAGATCAGGGCTTTAGAATAAGAAAATAAGTGAAAGATAAATTCTAGTGTAACGGTAATATAATAGATCTAATTTCAGTTTTTAATTCTGAATTTACTTTTATAAACTTTTAATAAACTTACTCACTGCAATTATGATTTTCTCGTCGGCTGGAATAAATATGGCGTTTTACATCGAATATAATAATGTTGTTGTTACGTAGTTCGAGAAAAAATGGCCCGTTTCTACTACAACATTATTATATTCAATATACAAGAGTCCATACAGAAGTTTACACATTTGGGTCCGCCATGTTTATTCCAGTCGGCGAGCAAATCATAATTGAAAACCGAGAACGTCTGCAGAGCTTTGCATATCTACGCTTATGACGAGCAGTGAAATATTTGCATCTGCACAAGTGAATTTCAAAACTGGATGAAAAACTGGAAAGTCTGGTTTAAAAAGTTTCATATTTGAAGAAATATCTATCGCAACATTGAACCAATGCTACTATTTATGCAACTTGATACGCTGATTACGTTCATTCAAACCCTCTATCTCTTTTTCGTTCTCGGTATTTGCTACCATTTGGCAAAACATGATCGAAATTGGGTCGTCTTGCAAAAAGACGACCCAAGATTAATGATCAAGATTTATGAACAAAAGTGTCCGCCTTTTTCGTCTCTATTTGTGCAACTTAATACAACACGACTCTATATTTTAGCTTCAGACATATTTGCATTCATTTGACCAAATTACTTATTTATTATTGGAGTACGGACTTTCGTATACCTAGTTCTTCAAAAGTAGCCCAACGTTTCTCGATTGATCTGCAATTTCTCTGCTATTAAACTCATATTTAGTCGTATATCATTATTGTTTTTGCCTGCGTCTTCAATGTTACCTTCCGCATATTTTTGCCAATTTTGTATCTCTTGTAAAATGTTAAGGTACATTATTTTTAGTCATTTAGAGTAGACATACAGTCTGAAGTTCCCCAAAGTTCTGGTCTGGGATCTCTATTGCTCAATAATTACATAAACGATTTTGCTAGTGTTTTTGTTTTGTAAATTTTTGTATATATTGACGACGTGTAGTTATTTTTTGAAATAATAAATAAACTTATATTTGACGACACGTAAACTATATATTGGGTTGGCAACTAAGTACTTTCGATTTTTACTGATAGAGAGCGTTGCCTTATTTTTTGTATAACGTATGTTAGTGCTGTACTTTACCGTTTGTCGCGTGATACTAGTTACATTGACGTAACTTCAGAAGCAAGTAATGCGTGATTTTTATTGAAGCTATTAGTTGTGGGTTAATTTTAAATGGAGTGCAGAAACGAACATTGTCGACATATTTTATTATTTTATTTCCGTAAAGGAAAGAAAGCTGCTGCGGCTCACAAAAAGATATGTGAAGTTTATAGTGCTAATTGCTTAACAGAGCGCACGTGTCAGAATTGGATTTTTCCCTCAAAGATGAGCAACGTTCTGGTCGGCCTACTGAAGTTGATGATGACCAAATCAAAGTCATAATTGAAGAGGATCGTCATACAACTGTTCGAGAGGTTGCAGAGAGGCTACATGTATCGCACACAACAATTGAAAAACATTTAAAATGTCTTGGGCTAGTTAAGAAGCTTGATATTTGGGTACCTCACGAATTGAAAGAAATTCATTTAACACAAACAATCAACTTTTGCGATATGCACCTTAGACGAAATGAAATCGACCCTTTCTTAAAAATAATCATCACTGGTGATAAAAAATGGGTCCTGTACAGTAACATAGTTCGAAAACGATCAAGGAGCAAACACGATAAACCAGCTCAAACCACATCGAAAGCTGAATTGCATCCAAAAAAGATCATGCTGTCAGTTTGGTGGGATTTACAAAGGTGTTGTGTTTTTTGAGCTGCTTCCAAGGAACCAAACGATCAATTCTGATGTTTACTGTCAACAATTAATAAAACTGGATGAAGCAATCAAAGAAAAACGGCCAGAATTGTCAAATCGGAAAGGTGTAGTTTTCCACCAAGATAATGCAAGGCCTCACACATCTTTGGCAACTCGTGGGAAACTATTGGAGCTTGGCTGGGAAGTGATGCCACATCCCCCATACAGCCCTGATCTAGCACTATCTGATTACCATTTATTTCGAAGTTTGCAGAATTCGTTGAATGGTAAAACTTTCACAAATGACGATGACCTGGTTCAGTTTTTTGCTGATAAGGACCAGAAATTTTATGAGCGCGGAATCATGCAGCTGAAAGAAAGATGGCAAAAGGTCATTGAGCAAAATGGAAAATATATAATTGATTAAAAACTATTCTTTGTTTAAAAAAAAAGTGTTTTATTTTATACTACAAAACCGAAAATACTTAGTTGCCAACCCAATAGTTGACAAAGCAAATAACATGTTAGGATTCATAGCAAGTACTTGTACATATTTTTCGAGTACTGATACAACCTGTCGTTTGTGTAGTGCCTAATGTGTGTTTTACTATATATTAAACTATGTATCAACGGTGTGGAACGCACAATGTGATAGTTACATACGAGTTATGTACAATGTATAGACGCCATTCAGAAACGTTTTGTGCGGTTCGTTGGAGCTAGACGTAATATTCAGTACACAAGCTATGGGGACATCTGTAATGTTTTGACAATACAAACTTTAATTGATAAAAGTATAGTTAACGATAGTATTAATACTATAAAATTATCAATGGCCACTCTTTATGCTCCGATATCTTGAGCAGAATCACGTTTAATGCACCTCCACGATCGTTATGGTCACCACCGCTATTTCAAATTTTCAGTTATAACACTTGCGTGCTTCTGACAACTCCCCTACATTTAGAATGATGCAGTTTCACTATTATGGGGTTTTTCAATAAGGACATAACAATTTTGTATTTAAATAAAACACAGAATAATTGATATATTGGACTTTAACTATGGAATTCGATCTCGTTCATATGATCACCGCGAGCACATTTGCAGCGATCGACTTTTTTGGAGTCAATTTTCCACCACCATTTCACACATATAAGCTGGAACGTGAGCAATTTCGCGTTCGATAATATTCTTGTGTTCCTCTAACGTTGTTATATTGTTGGCATAAACCAGCGACCTGACGTTACCCCATTAAAAGAAATCTAACGGCATCAAATCTCATGAGCGAGGTGGCCACTCAACTGGACCATTTCTCGAGATTACACGGTTACCGGACTTCCCCTTCAATAGATCAATTGTTTGACCAACTGTGTGGCATGGGGCACCATTTTGTTAGAAACTCATATCACTAATCTCAAGTCCATTCAATTTTAGACAAAAATATTAATTTTCGAACATGGCACAATAGCGAACTCTATTCACCGTAACATTGCGAATATTTTCATTGATGAGAAAATATGGTCTAATCACACCTCTGGAATGAAATTTACACCATACGATGACTTTTGTTGTCACATTGGAGTCTCTTGAAGTACATGTTGGCCTGTTGCTGTCCGATAACGCATATTTTGCTTATTGACAAAGCCATTAAGTCAAAAATGAGCATCATCGCTGAAGGTGATTTTTCGAAGAAATTCAGGATTTTCTTCAAACTTTAGCAGAGCCCAGTCGGAGAAGTTTCGGCGCTTCAAATGATCAAGAGACTTCAATTCTTGAGTTAATTTGATCTTGTAAAGGTGTAAGCCAAGATCTTCATGCAAAATTCGCGACAATGTGGTTTCAGAGATTCCCAATTCCTGTGAACGTTGTGGAATCGACTCATTTAGCTCACTTTGAACTGAAGTACTTACTGCTGCGATATTTTCGGTACTTCTTCCGGTGCTTTGTCTCACTGGCACAAGAACGTCCAATAGTGAATATTTTGACTCGAATTTATCCACTATCGCTCTCACAGCCTGTCTAGTGAGACGATTATTACGACCGAAAATTGGAGTAAGAGCTCTTAAAGTTGCGACTACCGACGCAGAATTTCCAAACGCTGCTCGTTTGTGAACTTCACCATGGTACAAATTTTGACTTATGTCTTGACGTTGACAGATAATGAAAAACGTCCAAACGTTTGTATTATGTCCCTATTGGGAAATCTGTTATATGTACCAATGTTGACATAATTGCTACCAAACTTCAACTGTTAAAAATAAAGTCCAAATATTGCGTTACCGTTAAAGTTTATAGTTTAGCTGATTAAGTTGTTGGATGTCATTCTTTCTTTTATCAAATGTCTTTCTTTTTTGTTTTAATGTAGCCAAAAATATATGTATTTTTGCATATTAAACGTTAGAATTTATAGTAAACAATATGTTAATAACCTGTTTTTGTTCCATGTATAATAAATAAATATAATTTAAATACATTAAACTTCTCATAGCATTTTTAGCACATTACACTTGAAATAACTGCAACATATCAGTAACGCGTTCGCAGCTTTTCGTAAAAAGATTAGTACTAAACCCTGTTTTAAACTTTGATTGTTCATTTTAATGCCAAAATACTCACGTACACGTATATTACTCTCCCAATATATAATCAACGATTTGCTCTATCAACTTGAAATTTGCGCATTCATTAGTTGAAGCATGTTGAAATACCGATATTTATGTATGCGACACAATTACCTTTCGGGTGATACTACGCGGTCATTCCGGAAATTCAATTGTCACACCTCGTTTACCACCGAGACTATTCGTAGATTAGATTATCATTAGTTTGTTATTCGGTAGGTGAAAGCGGATGTGCAAAAAAGAGCAGATAGCAATTCCTAATCTGTCAGAAAATATAAAATATGGATTCATTAGAAATGTCTATTGAAACATGTTAATTTTTGTAACGGATCAGTTTATGTTTTAGTCGGTAATTTTGATGGAGCCTGTGGTTGATTAACTTAATTACTTAGAGTTGATAAATAAACCCTTTCCACTTTAATTTTTGTATTCTGTATATGTATTTCGATAAGTTGTCATCATCAGCAGATAATTAAACAGTGTCGCATCTGGAAAACTAAGGCAAAAATCCGCACGAAACAAATTCCGTACACGACCCATACCGTCGAAAGCCAAAACGCTTACAAAAGGACTTGCGTCGATTGGTGCCAAGAAATGCACAAAAAATACAATGGCGGTGCTTCAAAGAACATTTATAAAACGTCACAGGTGATGAATCTTGGATCTATACGTATGAGCCCGATAGTAAACAGCAGTCGACTGTGTAGGTATTTCAAGATGAGCCAAAACCAACAAAAGTTGATCGCGCCGTTTTTTCGGAAAAATCAGTCACGTTGCAACCGTGCCTTTAGAGAGTTGTAGTACGGTCAATTCTGAATGGTACACAACTGTTTGTTTACCAAAAGTTTTTGAAGAAATAAGGAAAACAAACCGTAAACGATAGATCATTCTCCATCATGACAATGCGAGCTCTCATCGGTCGGTTCAAAAAATTGAATATTCGGCCGGGCAAAACATTAAATTAATGAGCCACCTGAAGTACAACCCTAATCTAGCACACTGAGATTTCTGTTTGTACCCACACGTAAAGAATAAACTTCGTGGTCAACGGATTTCTACGCCGGAAGTGGCAGTTGAGGCAATCAAAACTCATATTTTGGAGATACCGCCTACACAGTGCCAGCAATGTTTTTCGGATTGATTAAAATCTCTTCAGTATCATGGTTCCACATTCGTTTAGCCCTTTCTCTTTTATTGTTTCTATTAGTTTTATTTCCAAAATCTCTTTCACTTGCCCTCTTTCACCCTTTTTCACTAAATAGCCAAACCATCTCAATTATTTTGCTTCTAAAGTTTCCTTTCCTGATTTCACTCCTAACTCTTTTCTTATTTTTTCATTTCTTTCCTTTCCAATTCTTCTTACTCCTAATACTCCTTACGATATATTTCTTTTCGATTGCATGTAGTATTTGTTGTTTTTCGATAAGGTCCCAGTTTTCGCCTCAATATATTAATACATGAACATAGATTGTCTTTTGTACTACCTTTTTTGTGTCTTGTAATTTTTTTGTGTAACAGGAATTTACCCTGTTTTACATAGAAAATATTATCTGTTACCTGTATTCTGTTATTTAGTTTTGAATTAATAATTAAGGAGATAAAAACAAGAAGAAGAACGTTCCTAGTTATAAGTAAATTAGCATTGAATTACGACAGAAATTCTGCAATAATTTCAAAAAAATACTTCGTAAAAAACATGAAAATTATCTCTTCAAAATTTAATAGAAATGCTATAGGAAAATGGAATATACGATAATTGTGCAAATATAGTAATATTGCTAAAGAAATCGATTAAAAAAACAACTCCTCTTTCATTAAAAACTCACTAAATCATAATATATGTATTTATGTTCATTGTTATGTGTTCTACATCTATTATACCAAATTTGGAAAACACGTTTTTCTTTGTTCACTCTTCATGACATGTTAAAACATATCGAGATTAAACTTAAAGGAAAAAGTTCATGGTATTTCATGACCACACCCAATTATAAAAAGTTACACAATAAACGAAATGGCGCTCCTGCAACTGACAAATGTTACACGCGATAAATAATAAATTCAATTTTTTTCTAAATTACATATCTAAATTAGTTGTTTCTCCTTTTTAAATAAATAGTAGTCACATATACATATGTTATTTTATATTAATTAATATTCTGTATATAACTTGTTGTTCAACATGCTTCTTAAACCCAATAAAATTAAGACATTAATAAAAAAATCTTTTTACTACTTTATGCATACATGTATATATATATATATATATATATATATATATATATATATATATACCGTGCTTTCATATTAAAATGCTACAAACACCGTATCATATTATATTCGGGTCTAGATACCGAATGCCGATCAGAATGTAAAGTGGTGGGGCGCGAGTCAGTCGAATCACAACAACGACTGACTACAGATTACAGATTAAGTAGTTGTTCGTGGTACTTGGCGGAGGATCTATCACTGACTGTCCAAATTGTTTACGTCCAAAAATTAATAAATTATAATTACTTTTAACTGTACAATTAGGTATTTTTACAATACGTTTCGCATTGAACTAAAAAACGTTTTATAATAAAACTTTTAAAAATAAAAAAACTCTTAAAGAAGCTAAAAAATAAAATAACTTCTCGGAACTTAAAAAATACTCTTTAAACAGAAAATAAATATAACTTGCCAAAACTTATAAAATACTTTGTAAATACAGAAAATAAATTCAATTAATTAAATTCTCAAATGTCCCTCCTGCTTGCGCTAAACAGTATCCCAATCTATTATAAAATTCATTTCGAACATTGGCCATTACAAGAGGATTAATAATTTGGAATTGGTGTTCGATATTAACCCGTAATTCTTCCAAATTATTAGCCCTTTCGTCTTGATGCCCATATAACTTTGATTTTATGTAACCACATAAAAAAAGTCATTAGGGGCTAAGTCTGGTGACCTTGGTGGCCAGCGAATTGTACCACTATTAGATATAACTCTTTGGGGGAATATATTATTTAAATATTCATTCACAATTCTAGTTCCACGGGCCGGACAACCATCATGCTGGGACCATACGTTCTCTAAATTGGGATTAATAGTTCTCAAAGCAGGGACAATGTCGTTTCGAAGAAGATTCAAATATATTTCCCCATTTAAATTTCCTTCGATAAAGAACGGACCAATAATGTTATTCCCATAAATACCAGCCCAAACATTCAATTTTTCAGGATACTGTGTCCCCGTATTCAATTGTCGATACTCTTTTTCAATAGACCAATATCGAAAATGCGACAGATTGTGTTTACCGTGCAACGGAAACGTGGATTCATTGGTAAACACGATAGTCTCAATGAAGTGTTCTTTCGCATTTACACGTTCTATTATAGTTTCACAAAATTCCATTCTGCGGTGTTGATCAGCATGAAAAATTTGCTGATGAGTTTGGTATTTATAGGATGTGTATTTATTTTTCTTTAATATCTTATGAACTTTACCCACGCTAATACCTATCTCTTCTGATATTTTAGCTATAGTAATATTGGAATTTTCTTCGACCATTGTGCACACCATGACTTCCTGCATTTCTTTATCGTTATTTATTCTCCGTATTTTATGACATTTACATCCCAAAATGCAACCTTCTGATTTAAACTTTTTAACTACTAATGATATTGTTGTTAATGCAGGAAAGGGACGATCTACATACTTTTCAGAGAAAAGACGGTGGATACGCCGTAAAGAATTACCTTTCAAAGCCCATGTTATCATTTGATTTTTTTCTTCCAATGTATACATTATCAAAGTAATATAATTTAAAAAAATTTAAATTTAAAGGTCTTACCGTAACACACTCTCCCAAATGCAAACCACGAATGACCGTTAATACGATATCGATACGCGTACAGTCAAATTAGTGGTGGGGCTGCAGCTAGTACGATCAGTAGTCAGTTATAGTCGTGATTCAAATGACTCGCGCCCCACCACTTTACATTCTGATCGGTATTCCGCAGCTATACCCGAATATAATGTGGTACAGTTTTCGTAGCTAGGTAAAATGAATCCACGGTATATATATATATATATATATATATATATATATATATATATATATACACGAGGTTAAAAAAAATTTTTATTATCGAAAATAGGTTTATTGCTTTTCAAAATTATCTCCTTGAAAATCAGTGCACTTTTGCATTCATTTAAACCAAACAAAGCATATTTATATATCATAAGAGGAGTATTAGGAGTAAGAAGAATTGGAAAGGAAAGAAACGAAAAAATAAGAAAAGAGTTGGGAGTGAAATCAGGATAGGAAATTTTAGAATTTTAGTGAAAGAGATTTTGGAAGTAAAGCCAATAGAAACAATGAAAGATAAAGATCTAAACGAATGTGGAACCATGATACTGAAGAGATTTTAAATGGCACGGCAAAGTTGGAATTTAGCCAATGAAATGGCAGAAAACAGAAGATAATTTAGGAAATTTATAAAAAAAAGGAATGACATAACAGCTCCGAATGAAACCTCGACGCCTTAGTGTAATGGAGGAAAAATATTATGATGAAGATGAACTATCGTTTTACCTTATATGTTATTAAAATTCTAACTCAATGAAATATGCTAGTAATCGAGTATACATACATACGGAACAAGATATTTACTTACCTTTCGTCTTCGTTAAATATTTTATACATAAAATTTTATAATAAAAAACGATTCTTACAAACAAACCTTGTTTCTGGAGACGAAATAGATTGTCGAAGCTCATCGCGTAATAACGCGATTCTGCTCTAAATTACCGAAGCTGTATTTGTAATATAATATTCATATTATATTACTGAAAATGAAAATGAAAAGAAACATAAGTTATAAACCAAAATTCAAAATTTAAATTGTTCCCAAGGAATCTGAGTTTCTATCGCTCGTCACTAGGAAGAAGTAGTATCGGAAGGCGGTAGACGAAATTTCGCTGAAATATTGTATGAAGAAAACCGGAAAACCTCTATTCGGTGGAAGAAATTTGAGCTGCTCAAGGTTTCAATGAGCTGTTTCTCATCTTCCGAAATATACACGAATAGAAGTGTTTTTCTGTTATAGGCATTTTATTTGTGTAGGCGCTATAACGTGGGTATGTGTGCGTGGTTAGTTTAGTGTTTTGTGTATGGTTGTTTGTGGTTGTCTGGCGTTCTTTGTTTTTTACGTTTGTCCTCTATGTTTACTGTGTATTCATTATGTCGTATTCTTTTTGATCAGTTGTGGCAGGTATCATTTCTTTTACAATTTTAATTGCTTTTCTTATTGCTTGAGCGACAGTTGATTTTAGTTTTTCTTTACAATAAAGGTTTCCATTTTTTGTTTCCTATTCTTTTATTTGTAGATCAAAATATGTTTATCTGCAGTCTTCGCCAACCAAATATTTTATATTTGTCTTGTTTCTTATAGTTTCAAAACATATCACCTAACTTCTTGCCCGTGATTAACTTCAATTTTAAAAATTAATTAATATAAAGGAATATTTTTATTTTTTTAAAACTTTATTGTAATTTATAAACAAAAAAATGCGAACGTCATAACAGATATGATGAATATATATCTCAAAATACAATGCATATTTTATGTGTTGTGGAGTAATCATGACTAGATACTTTTAAATAAACATTCGTGTTTGTAAGTAAAAAGTAAGACATCAAATATTATATATAAATTCCATAAACAATTATTAAAAAAATGTTTCTTGAATATGACTGCAGAGTTGACCAAAATTCGAATTATGAATTATTCTAAGAATTCTTCTTTGTTTTACGAATACCCGATCCAAATCAGTAATGCCATACCTCTAACTTCTTTACTTTGGGGTAAAAATATCCAAAACATATCATTCGCAACGCGTGTCCGCTCACTAGCTTCCTGAAGGAATCAATCCCAAAACACACATTTCATAAGATTTTAGGCAAATCTTAGATGTGAACATTTCAGGAACTCATTGGTCATAACTTCAAATAAATGAACATTACTATGTACACGTTACAAGGAGTTACGAGTACCATGAAAAAAGAATTACATCTAAACAATATTACAACTTGTTTATGTTCATGTTATTATATACCAGTCTGTCTTAAACGTTCCTAATACATAATCTGTATTTTCAATGATCTGATTTAAAGAATTACCGATTACCAAAAGCGTAGTATCGTCAGCATAATTAATTTTGAAACTTTTTTTTATTAAGTCCGTGTAATTAAT
>JAVIWB010001103.1:0-10050 GCA_031893035.1 Dermolepida albohirtum
TAGACTTTCAGTGTTCACGCCATTAGATCTGGCTCCGTTGTAATAACATTTTAACTTTCCGAGTGTAAAACTTTATTTCTGCTCCATCTGACACAGGCAGTACTAAACCGAATTATTTCTATTGCATTGAATAACTAACTGAGAAATTTATAACATAGGCTTTTTAAGGCAATGAAGGGATTTACAATACGGTTCCTGGCCAGAACAAGCGCCACCTTGATAATTTTTAAATTTCCGTTATTTCAACTAATATATATATATATATATAAATGTAAATGACTTTTTATGTCCAAATTTATAACATCTTTTTTGTTATTGAGACATATTTCTAGCACACGAGTGTGTACGTAGTATGTATTGATTGCTATTTTCTTATATGTACAAATAGTACTAGGAAAGTTTTGCAAATGACACAACAATGCATCGTAGGAAGCTGCTTGTTGCTGCATGTTGAGACATATTCATATGCGCATAGTAGCCGCCGCGCCATGTCGATGGGCTCAATTATTCATTAGCAGTGAGAGTGTAAAGTGTTTGCGATGGCATCGTTGCATTAGGTGATGTTTGTCCACATCGCACAACGATATTCAGGTAGTATAGAGAATTCCAAAGGGGAAATTTAACTGTGGAGGAGAGGTCAGGAAGGCCACGAACGTCTGTTACGGAGGAAAACGTTACTACTGTGAGGAAAATGCTTGGCGAGGATGGGCGAGTGACCTACCAGCAGATATATAGGGTACTTTAGGCCTAAATGCACCAGCAATTCGTTCGATTTTGCATGATGATTTGCACGTGAAGAAACTTTGTTCTCTCTGCTTTAATTATTAATAATTAATCTTTAATTGTACTTGTACTTCGTTTTAAAATACCTTGCCTTAGCAAAGTGTTGTCAGTGTCATAGTGTTGTCAGTGTCATAACTAGTGCTGGGCGAATCGAATCCAAAAACACTCGGTACGGAAAATCGAGTTATAAATCGATTCTCCTGGAATGATCGAATCCGAATCCAGGATCGTTTCACAGCTCGGTCGCGGAGAACCGATCCAAATCGGTTTTCACGCTGAATTCGAATCCCGAGATACATATACACTGCATTGAAACTATGATGGCTCGAGGTATACAGAGCGCATTGTATTCGGCGGAACTTATGTATTTACATAATATACATACTTATGAATGAACTATTTGATTTTTGGTTAAAAAGGTGTTTTACGCATTAACAGATGTTTTAAAATTGATTTCTATGGATTGGAAGGTTTACAACTAAATACTAATTTAGAATACGGATAATATTTAAACAAATATTTTTCTTTGAGATCACCTATGATAGGGATATACGAGGGCCATTCAATTATAAATGAGAAATAACTTTCACTACCTATATAAAACAACGAGTGGTACCTAGTAAATAAAATTGTACGTTTTAAAATGAACAATAACCATACTTTATAGAAGTGGTACGTTGCAATCATTGCCTTACAGTACTTTTAAAAACATAAAGACAGCCGATAAAAATATATATAAAATTTCCATTTATTCATTCGTAAAAAGAACACAAAAAAGTCCCATTTTCTAAAAATGAAATAAATGAATTCAAATATATCCATAGATACAATAAAGACAATTATACAGTGTATCCAAAAACTAATGTAACTTGCTAATATATCGATTTCTGATAGATGTACCAAAAAGTTTTTAACAAGTTTTCTAAATATATCGTTATCTGTGCAAGTCAATCCTATAAATATTTCCAGTTTTCTTTAATTTATTAAATTAAAAATACAACCGTGAAGATCGCATGGAGCTGATTGTATTTGCTATAGTGGCTTGAATGTAAAATTTTAAAAAAATATTTATGGCGAGAAAATCGAGTAAGCACTTTTTCTATCATTCTCATTAGGTTTTGCAATTAATAAGAATTTCGATCGTCTTTAGTTATGTTACTTTTTGTACACACTGTATACATATTATTCAAAAACAAAAGAAAATAATCTTAGATTCTAAAAACGAGATTCATATCAAGAATAAGCATCCAGTTCTTCCGTTTGGGACCACTTTGTTCAAGAAGACGAGTATGTTACTTGCCGTTTGTGCCAACAAAAATACAAATATTTTGGCAATACCACCAACATGGGCAGGCATCTAACACGAAAACACGCTAATAATATTCATGCTCCTTCAACGTCGGAAACGACGGATACAGGATTAACAACGACCACAGGGTTAACACTGACGCATAGAAGAGTCTTGGACGACAACCCTATCAAGATGATGGTGTTAGATTACCAGCCATTCTCCATGGTAGAAAAGAAAGGTTTTCTGCAGCAAATTGCAGCCAAAATATAGCCTATCAAGTAGGAGATGTTTAAGTAGTATTATATTACCCGACTTATTTAGAGCAATTTACGACAAGGTCAAACTATTGATTACAGGATCAAACCATATTGCAATTACTACCGATGTATGGACATCTAAAGACACAAAATCGGTTACAGCGCATTTTCTTCATCATCACATGTTATTTGCATTGGTGTTAAATACTAGACAAATCTTGGAGCAGCATACCGGAAGAAACCTGGCTATTGTTCTAACGGAAATTTTTAACGAGTGCGACATCAGTGAAAAATTAGTGGCAATAGTAACAGATAATGGTGCAAACATTAAAAATGCAGTGAATGAATATTTAAAAAAGGTACATTTACCGTGTGTGGCACATACATTAAATTTAGTGGTAAAGGAATTGTTATTAAGTAATAGTAATTTAGTAGAGATAATTAAAAAGTGTCGTAAAATAGTAACATATTTTAAGCATAGTGTATTGGCATCAGATAAATTGCGACTATTACAGACGCAACGCAATGTACCACCAATTCCAGTTATAATGATAATCCGGTTAATAGTATTAAAAACTATTTTAACAAAAGTTGTAACTGATCTTCCCAGAGCACCTAACCCACTAAATGAAATGGAATGGACTGTATTAATGGATTGTTCACCACTACTAAATCTGTTAAAAGAGGTTACGGAGCAACTATCTGGTGAAAGCTTCCCCACTTTGTCGACGACAATTCCTTTAATTAAAAGCGTGGTACATACGGTAACACAGCAACTACTAACAAGGTCAGCTAGTGTACTCCTTCAAAGCAAACTGCTAAGCACAATAGAAGGGAACAAAATATACTTGCTGCAATTACAAACTTTTTAGATCCCAGATTTAAAAATGTGGCATTTGACGATTCGTCCAAAGTTGAACAATGGATAAAAGATTTAATAGAAAGCAATACTTCTATGACAACTGTTACCGATACAGAACAACACAGTGTAAGCCATCCATCAATTTGGCAATATTTTGATAGCAAACTTTTAGAAAAATCCCAAAATCGGGCCGCAACTTCTTCTGAAAGCACAATTAAAAACTATTTAGGCCTTCCACACTTACAGAGATGTAAAAACCCTTGTGATTTTTGGAGAGACCACGCGTTATTATTGCCAGAATTAAATGCACTCCAAGAAATATATTTATGTATTCTAGCAACGTCGGTTCCAGCAAAAAGGGTTTTTTCAAAAACAGGCCAAATCTGCAACGGACGACGAAATTGTTTATCAGCCACAAACATAGATAAGATAATTTTCTTAAATACGAATTTGCATGCTTGTTCTCGACATGAATCTCGTTTTTAGAATATAAGATCATTTTCTTTTGTTTTTGAATAATACATTTTTGTATACAATGTGAACAAAAAGTAACGTAAGTAAAGACGATCGAAATTCATATTAATTGCAAAACCTAATGAGAATGATAGAAAAAGGGCTTACTCGATTTTCTTGATATAAATATTTTTTTAAGATTTTACATTCAAGCCACTGTAGCAAATACAATCAGCTCCATGCGATCTTCACGGTTGTATTTTTAATTTAATAAATTAAAGAAAACTGGAAATATCTACAGGATTGACTTGCACAGATAACTTGATATATTTAGAAAACATTTTAAAAACTTTTTGGTACATCTATCAGGAATCGATATATTAGCAAGTTACATTAGTTTTTGTACACACTGTATAATTGTTTTTATTGTATCTATGGATATATTTGAATTCGTTTATTTCATTTTTAGAAAATGGGACTTTTTTGTGTTCTTTTAACGAATGAATAAATGGAAATTTTATATATATTTTTATTGGTTGTCTTTATGTTTTTGAAAGTACTATGAGGCAATGATTGCAATGAAATAAATAAAACTGCGTACCACTTCTATAAAGTATGGTTATTGTTCTTTTTAACGTACAATTTTATTTACTAGATACCACTCGTTGTTTTATGTAGATAGTAAAAGGTATTTCTCATTTATGTTTGAATGACCCTCGTATATCCCTATTATAGGTGATCTCAAAGAAAAATATTTGTTTAAATATTATCCGTATTCTAAATTAGTATTTAGTATATCTACTACCAATTCATTTTAGTTTTTTTATTTTCGATATCCGCAATAAATTGTAAACCTTCCAATCCATAGAAATCAATTTCAAAACATCTGTTAATGCGTAAAACACCTTTTTGACCAAAAATCAAATAGTTCATTCATAAGTATGTATATTATGTAAATACATAAGTTCCGCCGAATACAATGCGTTCTATACACTTCGAGCCATCATAGTTTCAATGCAGTGTATATGTGTCTCGGGATTCGAATTCAGCGCGAAAACCGATTTGGATCGGTTCTCCGCGACCGAGCTGTGAAACGATCCTGGATTCGGATTCGGTTATTCCAGGAGAATCGATTTATAACTCGATTTTCCTTACTGAGTGTTTTTGGATTCGATTCGCCCAGCACTAGTCATAACTGTTTGAATTTCGTTAACTACATTTCAGCAAAATGGTTCATTTAACAAAAATGCATAAAATAACAATTCTGCAGATGATTGGTTATGGAGATAACACACGGACACAAATGGAAGTTGCTCACTTATTTCATGAGAAATTTCCAAATTTGCAGCCTATATCCCAAGGAACAATTAGTAAAATGGAAAAGCAGTTTCGCGAGTTTGGACATATAAGGCAAATAAAAAAAGCAGCTGCGAATGCAGTAAGTAATGATACCAAACTGGATATTGTGCTTGAGTTTGAAGAAAACCCGCATACTTCTAGTAGACAAGCAGCGTCAATGTTCGATGTTTGCCATTCATCGATTACTCGCACATTAAAAGAAAATAAAATGCATCCCTATAAAATTATACCAACTCAGGAGCTCATGGAAGACGACTTTGATAGGAGAACGTATTTTTGTGAACAAATGATGACAATGTTAGATAACAATGTGATCCTATTAGAACATATTTTATTTTCTGATGAGTAGAGCGGCGACGAAAGTGGCAATACCATAGGCGGTAGGGTAGAACGGGCAATTGGTGCGCAGTGAATGAGATCATTCACATCAAATACAATACGGTTCACGGTTAGTGTTTATAATAACTTCACACAAACATGTCGCGAAAGTCTGTGCCGTTTGCTACGTCGGTTAGAAAATACATAGCAGAATTTCCCGATTTAAAGTATGATGGATGTGCAGTATTGTGTTTGGTTTGTAATAAGCGACTTATAATACGGAAGAAAGACAATTGTAAAAAACATGTGAACAGTGCAATACATAAACTGAACAAAAGAAATGAAATACCTTATGCAACATTCCTTTATGATTTTTTATTTATGTTGACTGCATGTAATTTGCCGCTTCGTTTAATCAGCAAACGCCCTTTTCAAGTGTTCTGGAATAAATATCTGCCAAATTATAAATTACCTGCAAGAAGAACTTTACAGAAACATTTGCCGCCTTTAAGAGAGAGGCTTGAAAATATAGCAAGAAGAGAATTGCATAATAAAAATGTGTGGATTACTGTAGATGAGACTACTGATTTAAAAAAAAATAGTATAATAAACGTAATCGTACGTATTTTATCAGCCAACACATTTTCACAGCCCTATTTGTTAGCCTGTAAACGTATACAAGCATGTACTGCGGCAAATATTCGGCAAATAATAATGAACACCTTAAAGAAATTTCACATTCATAGTACTCAAGTCTGCATGCTTGTAATAGATGGTGCTGCTACTATGTTACCACTCGGACGTTTACTAAAAGTAACTTTTCCTAAATTAATACACATAACTTGTGTACTCCATTTAGTTGCTGAAAATGTTAGAAGTAGTTATAAAAACGTTGATCATTTGATTGGATCCACCAAACAAGTGTTTCTTAAATCCCCTAAACGACTTAAAGAATTTCATAAAACTTGTCCAGATATTTCGGAACCACCGTAACCCATTCTTACACGATGCGGCACGTGGCTAAATGCAGCTTTTTATTACCATAAGAATTTTCACAAAGTTAAATCCGTTATATCAAAATTTAGGCCAACCGAATCCCAAGCAATCAGAGACAGTCAACATCAATTTGAAAATCCCCAAATTCTGGAAGATCTGCATACAATATATAACAATTACCATCCATTAGTAGAAGCAATTACAAAACTTCAAAACGAAAACGATTCGCTGCCCTTAGACGCATCACTATGCATAGTGCAAAATGTGACCGCTCATTTGCATAGTTTAACTGACGCTGCTGGTGTACGAGCTCATCAAAAATTATTAAGTGTTTTAAAAAAAAATCCGGACTTGCATGTTTTACGAACTATTTATGACAAATGTGCAAATAGTGAGCCCTGGAATGATTTTGAATAACAGCTTCTTTCTGCCAAAATTACATCAATAGACGCCGAACGATCTTTTTCTCTATACAAAAACATTTTCTCGTCGCGAAGGACGTTATTTACAGAAGCAACCGTAGAGACGTATGCAATGATGCAGATGTACAGTTACTTCCACAACACATTACCAGGGTTATGAAATTACATATTACTAGGTAAGCACTAATTGTGTAAGAGTAAGTCTAGACACGGCACTGCTACGGACACTTTCGCCGCAGTTTATAATTTACACTTAAACACCAACCGTGAACCGTATTGTATTTGATGCCAATGATCTCATTCACTGCGCACCAATTGCCCGTTCTACCGTACCGCCTATGGTATTGCCACTTTTGTCGCCGCTCTACTGATGAGTGTACCTTTACGCTCCACGGTCTGCTAATCGTCAAAATTGCCGCTATTGGTCCGGGAAAAGTCCTCACTGGATGAGGGAAGAGCATACGCAATACCCTGAGAAGGTTAATGTTTGGGCAGGAATTGTTGGAGATCATATCGTAGGTCCTTTTTTCATTGATGGAAATTTGAATGGCGACAATTATTTAGCATTACTTCAAAATAATCTCGTGCCAGCTTTGACAAACTTATATCCTGATCTAGCAAACCCACAAGTTACAGCAAATACGATGTGGCTCCAGCAAGATGGAGCACCACCCCATTACCAAATCAATGTCCGACAGTACCTCAACCAAATATTCCCGAATCGGTGGATAGGTAGGCGAGGATCGATGGAATGGCCAACACGATCCCCTGATTTAACGCCATTAGACTTCTTCTTATGGGGATATGTCAAGAATATAGTATACAAAACTAAACCCCTCGACTTAGCTGACTTAAGAAGACGAATAATAGTTGCGATTAGATCGGTCACACCTGAGATGTTGAGCAACGTTAAAAAAAATTTTTATTTAAGATTAGGATGTTGTCAAGACGTTTGCGGCGAACACTTTGAACATCTCCTACAGTGACATTAATGTTTTTCTTGTTATTTTTTACATTATCAAAAATATTTCAAATTAATCTGAAAACATTTAATATTTCCGAAACAGTCAAAGATAAGTATAGGACATTGTACATGAAATATGTCTGGAATTTTCTAAAGAATCCAAAAATTTAATATCTGACAGGGTGTTGCATTTAAAATAAGAAAGTTGGTATTGACCACTTTTACATGACACACCCTGTATATAAACTTTTTATTTAAAAAAATACGCAACTAAAAGTCCCAATTGACGTGTCCGAGCGTTTTTTCGAACACCCTTCCATTTAATTATTATCGAATTTATTCCATTTGGCTGATACACACTGTATATATATTTACATTTATATTCTAAAACAAGCCAATAAATCGAAAGATATAACTATCTAATATTTATTTAGTATATTTTACATATAATTACTTCTAAGAACAAATTGATGTTTCCGGCAATGTGGCGTACCTGCTATCTACCCTTTCAGTAATCCTCTTACCTATTGTGAGAGAATTCTTTTAAAAGAATTTTGAATAGATACTGTAATAATTCAGATACTAACACTCCATAGTATTTCAGTTATTATTCCTGCACGACACGGTGTAGGTTTTACCTAACGAAACAGAAGATAAACCAACGAAGTGTGTTTATGACTAATTCACGTTTCCCGGACAGCAAGTCAAAGTACTCGAACCCGTGATCCCTGGCGTGATAGGACAGTGATTTACCACTGAGCTCTGAGCCCGTTAATTACAAGTGCACACAAATTTCTAAATAGTTTTCCTACGCGAAAAAGGCATCTACTTGCATACATTAATTATCTTATTTGTAGTCGCACCTATCCAGCCTTCCCAATGAGGCTGTATACTACTGCGAACCTGGAGGGTTTGTTCATTAGTCATTAGGTAGACATGCTTGTAACGTGTTTCAAGATATAGTGCCGACGTATATAGCACTTAGTAGCTATATGCTTACCTACAATCAGTTTAATATGGCGGACGGTATGCAATAAAACTTACCGATATGAGAAACACTACTACAAGTCAAAACTTTGACTTGTACGCCAGTTGATGTTTATACACGCAACTTAAATTTACTGGCGCTACAATTGTTACTGGCGCCACTAATCTATGCATAGTGTAAACCCGCCAATACGATATATTTACACGAAATGTCGTCTACCCTATGTGAAATACAAAAATACATATTGTACAATGAATTGTTTGAGAGTTAATTTATAAATTAAGCTAACATATAAACAAAGAGCGATGAAAACATCTAAAATTTGCTATACAAAAGTATCCGAATCGTTCTAAAACTAACGACTCATTGAAATCATCGCCACTATTTAAATTAACTATGAGCTCTGGATGTGCCCTTTGTAAATTCTTGTATTTTGTTTCTGTTTTTGCAAAATGATCAATTGCACTACGTCGCCATGCGTTTGCAAATGTTTCTTAGTTCTTATTTTATCAATAGTATAACACTCACTGAATTTTAATACAATAGGGTTACAGATGTAGTAGTACGGTGGCGAATCCAACACATCTTGCTTTTTTATGTTGCAATAGTATCTACTGCACATTACTTTGAGAATTCAAATGACTTCATGCATTCAAGACGTTGCATTTTTTGTTAGCATTTTCAAAGATAATGTTATGGTCATATAAAAATTGCTCTAGTGCTCTTAGTACTGCTGCTATTAAGTATTTTCCTTTGTAAACAAGATTCTGTGTCTTACAAATATCACACTAGTGTCCACTAATCTATCTCTGTGGAATTTTTGTGGCCAAGACAAAGAAAAGCTTCAGGGAATCTTCCCTCCTGTCGGAATAGTTGGGGAATTGTTACAAACATAATTTTAATTTGCGTATTTGGTTTTAGAATTAGTATATTTTTATTCTTAGCGCCCTCTCGTATCTGTACGCCGTAATTAATAATCAATACGACCGCTTTAGTATATAGATTATATTTAGATTCCATTGAAATTTTAATTTTGCTTAATAGAATTTAATTAAGCAATCATGCAATTATTGTCCTTGTATTGTTTGGAAGTTATTCCCGGTGGTTTTGTAATTATTTGGTCATAATATTAGCATTCACTTTTTTATTTTTGCGTAGTGATATAAAAGCAAATGGCGAGTTATTATCGTCTTTTTTCAACGTTAACTATCTAAGAGAATGCAAGTTCTCGCTCTTACGCCATTTAGAAGTCCTAACTTAGAATTAATAATCAGACTTACTATATTGGAAATAGTTTATTGGATTTCTATCAACTTTGTTGGATTTTTATAAAGTCAATTACGTGGTTTATCAACTT
>JAVIWB010001104.1:0-10002 GCA_031893035.1 Dermolepida albohirtum
TTTGCTCATGAAGGCGATGTCTGAAAATGGGTGGGCGACGGCCTTGCGCCGACTGGCGATGATGAGGGCGTCAAGCGGGTGTTCTCCGAACAGGACCTGTCCGCTGTACCGGATGTCGCCGTTTTCTGTTTCTGATCCGAGTATGAGCCGGCTGATTTTTTTTCCGTTTTGATGGTAGCCGCAGATGAGGTGTTCTTCCAGTGTGTGCGGGGGTGTGTCGTGCCAGTCGGTATGGTTGGCGGCGGGTTTTTTGCAACCGTCTTTTTGGTATGCGTTTGCCGGGGCGGATTTGGCAAGACGGGGGAATCGCCGGTTTTCGGGCGGGTGGATGTCAGGGGGCCGGATGGGATGGGGATCGCGTTTTTGCCTTGGCCTGGGGTCCCGGGGCTTGTTGGGGATTGGGTCCGGTATGGGCCTGGGATGGTCGCGCAGGCTGGTGGTGATGCCGGTTTCGTCTGTGCCGAACGGCAGGCCGAACAAAAAGGGATGGAAGGTTTTGGCGCCGGCGACATGGCAGTGTTTCATGACGTCTCCTGCTGCAAGGGGTTGGGGGAGGGGTGATGGATTAGGCTCTTGCGGGAGGGAAAGATTCGGGGGAAAAGCCTGTTTTTTGTTCCTGATCAAGGAAAGCGGTTTTGCCGGGAAGTGTCCTGAAGCCGGGTTGATGGTTTTTTTCCGGGATGCTGAAATCAGACGCGCGCCTGCATGTCTGAAAGGCCCGCCAATTCTGGCCTGTAGCTGCGCCGGACAAAGATTCGGACAAACTTTCCGGGGGGCATTGACAATCCTGTATAACAGTAGGGAGCGTAGCGATTGCTGTGCTTTTTTACTTTCAGCCATCTTGTTGTGCAGGGCGACCGGCATGGCATGCATACAGGAGCTTCCATGGAAAATTTCTTCGATAACACATACAACAATCTTTTTCAGGATAAAAAGACCGGTTTCAGGACAGACAAGATGGATTTCGGTATGGCAGGCCATCCCGGAACTGACCTGATTGGCAATTCATCATCAGCAGGCGGCGTTACTGATCTGTATTCCTCTGCGGTAACGGATTTCACGAACAGGGATGCCGTCGGGACGCCTTCACAACAGCGTCTTGAGGACAGGCGTATCAGGCGGAAAAACCGGAATACTTTCTTCGGCGAGCCACGAAAACAGGATACCGATCCCTGGCATACGGGAAACCGGAAGCAGGCGGACGTGTACGCCGACAACATGCAGGAAATACAGGATCAGCCCGATCCTGAAAAGCTGAAATGGAACTGGAGCGGCAAGGTTGATGACATGTTCCGCTACCGCCCGGATGAACCGGCCCGTAATGCTGTTTTGGCGGGATTGAGAAGTATTGGGCAACTGGGCGATGAGCCTGACTCCGTATGGGGGAAGCAATTTTATGGCCCATCTTTCCGTGCTGTTCCAAAAAGGGTTGATCCTGATGCGAAAATCCTGGAAGGAATACGAAATATCCCTTCGTTTTATGAAGAATCTGAGAGAAGAGCAAGTGAGGGTGACGCCAATGCAGAAGGTTCCGCAGCTTACCAGCGGGATTTCCAGATTGCCAACAATGCAGGTATGAGCCAGTCTGACCAGTTAAACAATGGAAACGAATGGCGGAAACAGAAGGTCGGCAGCGTTTATAACCATGTCGCAATGGGCGCAATGAGTGGTGTATTGGGTTCTACCCCCGGCAGGGCGCTTGGTCTGATGCCGGAAGCGCTAAATGAAGCGTCGCAGTCGACAGGCGGAGGAAGGCTGATGCAGACGCCGGCAGACATGCAAAAGAGAGTAAAAAAGACGCAGGAATTGATGTACAGGATTGATCCTTTCCTGACCAATCCTGATGGAACATCGACTCCGGCAGGCGTATCGGCTCAAACACTCAGCGGCTTGATGGAAATTGCGCCGGAAACGCTCTTTCTTAATGGTGTGGCACAAAATTGGGGTATTTTGGCTGCAACCGGGGCAATTCCGATAGATGTTGCGCATTCGTTTCTCATGAATTTCCAGAGTGCAATCGAGCAACTTGACAGTCTGCCGCCGGAAGCATTGGTCGCCAATACAGAATTGATGGGTCACTACAGGTACTTTGAGAAGTGGTACGGCAACAAAACTCCGGACAAAGTGATGAGAAGCGCCAAAGCTGCGGTTGCCAAAAATAGCGCGAGACAACAGATTGCAGGAAGTGTTGTGGTCAACATGATGGGGCTTGCCATGTCGCAAATGACGCCGGGCGACAAAGAGACCTTTATGCTGAACCTGGGTAAAACCGGCGCAATCCTGAAAGCAACTGAGTTTGCAGGAAAATATATCGGTTTGGCTATGGAGAAGGGGAACATCATGCATGTTGGGGATACCTGTGTCCCCGATTAAGGTATAGAGGTTGTTCAAAGGCTGGACGCGGGAATGGGTGGTTTCCAGCCTTGATTTCCTCAAAACGGGAAGTTATCCTGACAGAATATGTCTTGATTGCCAACCTGTAAAACAGGACCAGCCATGAAAAATACGAAGGAAAACCTTATCTTTTTCCGGAGTCATTCCCTTGCGCGTTTTTTTAACTTGTTCCTTTTCCTGTGTTTTGCCGGATCGGGAAGCTTTGCGATGGCCGACAATCTGTCCGAAGGCGTCAAATGTTACCAACAGGGTGATTATGCCAAAGCACATGATTTTTTTGAAAAAGCGGCGAATGAAGGCAAGGTTAAAGGCATGGTTGGATTGGGTATGCTCTATGACCAGGGAAAGGGCGTCGGGAGGGATCTGAAGAAATCGGCTTATTGGTTCGGAAAGGCGGCGAAACAGGGTGATGCCGGGGCGCAAAATACGTTGGGCGTCTTTTATTCAAAGGGCATGGGCGTCAGGCGGGATAATGCCGAAGCCGTAAAGTGGTTCGAAAAAGCGGCTGATCAGGGAGATGATGTGGCGCTTGTCAACCTTGGCAGTATGTACGAAAAAGGAAAGGGCGTTAAGCAGGATTACGCCAGGGCGCGCAACTTGTATCTGGCGGCAGCTGAAAAAGGAAATGCGGCAGCCCGGTTTAATCTGGGCATTCTTTATGATAACGGAATGGGTGTGAAGCAGGATGCTGTTCAAGCGGTGCAGTGGTATACGCTGGCATCAGAAAAGGGAGATGCCCAGGCTCAATACAATCTCGCGCTCCATATTCTTGAGGGTGAGGGAACCAGGCAGAATCCGGCAAAAGCGGCTGAACTCTTCCAGAAGGCGGCTGATCAGGGCATGGCGCAGGCGCAATATAATCTGGGCCGGATGTATGAAGACGGGTTCGGCGTGGAAAAGGATTTTGAAAAAGCGGTCATGCTGTACAGACAGGCGGCGTCCCAGGGCGACGGGCAGGCCAAAAGCAGGCTGGACAAGTTGCAGCGTTAAGGGGGGCAGGACAGGGATAACCGGGTATGCCGCATGGAGGCTGCCCGGTTTTTTGTTGTTGCCGGGACACAGGGAGACAAGGGGACAAAAGCAAAACGGAAGGAAACGGGAAGGTGGGGTGATGGGGAAAAACGGGTTCCGGTTTTTCGACATTGGCGGCAATGCATCGGGTATACTGTCAACTGTTTTGTTCTGGGAGCTTCTGATGCGAGAGGCTGCGCGGACGAATGGTTGCGCTCCTGAAGCACTGGAAAACGCGTCTGTCGGCTTGATGTGTTCCGTTTTCCGCCTGCTTTTGCCTTGCCGTTCATTTTGTTCGCCGGTTTGTAATCAGAGGCTCCCTGTTTTCCGAAAGGTTGATTTTCCCGAAAGGTTGATTTGCCATGAATCCCCATGTTCTGTTCTGGATTCCTGCTGTGCTGAGACTGTCTTTTACCTGGATCGGCGCAGGCGTACTTTGGTATTACTACGGGCCGGTGATCGGCCTTTTGGCCGGGTTTGTCGTGATGACGGCTCTGGTTGTGATGCAGTTGTATTTTCTTTCCCGGCTGGATGTCTGGCTGGATAACCCGAAAAGTGACGAGTCGCCCGGCGGCTGGGGCGCGTGGGCGGCGATTTATGAACGGCTGATGCAGTTGCAGCGGGATGAGGAGAAAAGCCAGGCGGAGCTGACGGAATGGCTGGTGCGTTTCAGGCAGGCGATGGCGCTTCTTCCGATTGGCGTCGTGATAACGGATGACGTGATGTTTCTGGAGTGGTGCAACTCCGCAGCGGAGAAGCATCTGGGGCTTTCAGAGGCGGAGGACAGGGGGATGCGGATCACGAATCTGGTGCGCAACCCGGATTTTATCAATTATCTGGTGCTGGGACGGTATGACCAGCCGCTGCCGATGACGATCAACGACAGGAAGCTGGTGCTGCAGGTGATTCCGTTTGAAAACCGCCGCCAGATTTTTGTGACTTATGATATGACGGAGCAGGAAAATATTGCAAAGATGCGCCGGGATTTTGTTGCCAATGCGTCGCACGAGCTGAGAACGCCCCTGACGGTGATTAATGGTTTTCTGGAGGTGGCCGAAGCGCAGCCGGATATGGACAGGCAGACCCGCATTGCCCATTTGGAGTTGATGCGCGAGCAGGGGGAACGGATGCAGCGCCTGGTGGACAGCATGTTGCAACTGACCAGCCTGGAGTCACCGGATAATCCGGTGGTGAGGGAGCCGGTGAATATGCATGAGCTGATTCAGGGTGTGTATGATGAAGCGAATGTGGTCTCAAACGGTCGCCATGAGATTGCGCTGGATATGGCGGATGGGCCGCAGACGATGTATGGCTGCGCGGACGAGATCAGGACCGCTTTGTGGAATCTGGTGAGAAATGCGGTGCGCTATACGCCGCCCGGCGGGAAGATCAGCCTGAAATGGGAGGGTACGGAGAATGGCCCGCGTTTTATGGTGAAGGATACGGGGATCGGTATTGCGGCAGAGCATATCCCCCGGCTGACGCAGCGTTTTTATCTGGTGGACAAGAACCGCAGCAGGAAGGAGCGTGGTTCGGGACTGGGGCTGGCGATTGTGCGGCATGCGCTCTTGAGGCATCGCGGTGAATTGCAGGTCCGATCGGAAGTGGGAGTGGGCAGCGAGTTTACGGCCCAGTTTCCCAATGGGGCGCTGGTGGCTTAGGGTCAGCCCTCATTAACTGACCTGCTGCAAAGCGGCTTTTCCCCGTCTGCCTGTGTTGCCGTGCCAAAATTGACCTTGACGTATGTCCAATACGCCTTCGTCCAATTTTTCCCCGTCGCCCTGGCAGACAGGAAACATCCGCTTTTCGCAAACGGCAAGTTAATGAGGGCTGACCCTAAATGATGCCGGTTTGACGGCGACCGGCTGGAAAAGCAGGCTTGACGCCTGCTTTTTTTGTGGCTTAAAAGCGGATGTTGCTTTTGATGATGCCGCCGATGCTGTCATGCCGGTTTGCGTTGCCGTGCGCTTCGTTTAAAGGGGAGCCGCGCAGTTCGAAATTTACTTTCCACTTGTTTTCATCTTTTTGGGACGCAGAGGTGGTCGGGCCGGTTTTTTTGTGGCCGACCGGAAAAGCGCGGGTGTGGGAGGCGGCGCCATAAGGGGTGATTTCCCCGCTGTGCGCACGGGATTTGTTTTCTGCCGAAGCGGGGTGGGCGGTCGATCTCCTGCTGCCGGGGGATGGCCTGGCAGGGGGGTGCGCCTGATCATGATTTTTGTTTTTTTCCTGTGCTTCGGCTGTTTTGGGGTGGAAGGCGGGCGGGGCAGCCAGGTGGCCTGAGGCAGGCTGCGCCGGATTTGCCTGTGCAGGGGCGGGGAGGATGCCGGAGAGGAAAACGGTTGTGCAAAGGGCGGCGAGGGAAAGGCGGCTGCTTTTTTTGCGGTATGCCGGGCAGCAGGGTGAGTCTGCCGGATAGAGGGAGGTGGCGTGTGCCTGTTCTGGCGGCTGTTTTATTGTATGCATGTTGGCCCTTTTGCAGGAAATGCGATGGGGAAGGGCTTATTATGGTTTTTGTGGCGCGGACTGTTTTGAGTCGCGTCAAAGGGATGGGGTTTCGGTGGTGCGCATACAGAAAAGGGCCGCTTTTGGCGGCCCTTTTCTGTCTTGCAGGGGAAGGGTCAGAATTTGTGCGTCATGCCGATCTGGATGCCGGTGGTGGAATCGCGAGCGGTGTGGTTGGTGCTGTAGAGCGAGCCGACAATTTCGTCATCGGCGTCAAGATAGGAGACAACGCCGTAAACCGAGGTGCGTTTGGACAGGTTGTAGGTGTAGCCCAGTGAATATTTGTGGGCTTTCTCGTCGTACTTGCCTTCTTCATACTTGGCGTAGTTGTAGGAGAAGTTGAGCTGGCCGGGGCCGATATCCCACTGTACGCCGAAGATGGCTTCTTTTTGCTCTACCTTGTAGCCGCCGATCCATCTGGCATAGTCAACATCGGTGTCCTGGTAGCCGATGGAGAGTTTGACCGGACCGAACTGGTAGGCGGCGCCGAGGTTCCAGACATCGGAGCTGTCAGAGTCGGCGAGGCGGTAGAAGTTGCCCAGGAGCAGCAGGGGGCCGTTGTCGTATTGCAGGTTGATGTTCCAGCCGTGGTTGCCGATAGCCTGGTAATAGACGCTGTTGTGGTCGTCCTGGGCCGCCGTGTAGGAAAGGCCGAAGGAGAAGCCGCTCCATTTCGGGCTGTCGTAGCGGATGGTGTTGGAAAGCTGTTCGGCGTAGAGCAGGTTGCCGGTTGCGGAAAGCGCCGCGCCGACGCTGTAATGGTTGAACGGGTCGATTCTGCGGTAGCTTTCGATGCCGAGGTTGTTCACGCGGCCCAGGCGCACTGCGCCCCAGGCGTTGCCGGCCAGACCGATGTTGGCGGCGCCTTTCCAGTCGGCGTTGGTGTCGTTGGCAAAGTCGTAGGCGTTGTAGCGACCGTGACCCTGGCGGCTGTTGCCCAGGACAGGGATGTCGCTGCTGCTGTTGGTGCCGTCGTTGAGGTTAAAACGTTTTTCCAGCTCGAATGTGGCTTTCAGGCCGTTGCCGAGGTCTTCCGTGCCGCGAAAACCGATGCGGCTTTCGCTGTTGCTGCCCATGCGGGCGTCAGAGCCGGTTTCCTTGATGTATCCGGTGTCAACGATACCGTAAATCTGCACATTGCTTTGGGCATGGGCCACGCCTGCTGCTGTGCCGAGAACGGCGAGTGCAATCAGGGTTTTTTTCATGTCTGCCTTTCTTGTTGTTTGAGTATTTTGGGGGTTTGAAAAATGAAATGAACTACGGCGTGTATTCTAATTCATTAATATGCGTATTGCGCATATTAAAATGTTCAAAACGCATTTTTTGTGTTTTTTCGGGGGAGTGTTGTATTTTTGCATCATGCCCGGGTAAGCCCCCCAACCCCAACCCTCAAACTTTTGGCCTTGCGGCAAAACTGTAAAAGGGGCATTATTTCCGGTAAATGACAAATCATTTGATAATCAGGCAAAGGAAGGAATATGCAACAAAATTTTCAGTATGTGGCCATAGGCCAGGAGTTTCGGGATCCCATCGGCGGCGAATGGTGGATCAAAATATCCGAGGACGAAGCGCAACTGGCTTCCGATCCGGGCGTCATTGAAATGTTTAACCGGCAGGATCTGACGGAATAGGACAGGCTATGCCGAACGATATCAGGACGAGGAAGGAGCTTTTGATACAGAAGCTGGTCAGTTACGATCTTGAATATTTTGTGCAGTTCATCCGGACTTCGGATGCGGCAAAAATTGCACTTGCGACCATGATGATGGAAGGATTTGTCGGCTATAACAATTGGTCTGAAGACGCATTATATGAAGAATGCGTCAGGCGAAGCCTGCTTCCTGACGGTGTATGAAATATACGACTTCGGCTGGCGGAAATGGAAGTGGGCAGCAATTTCGATTGATGCCGGTTTTTCTTAGTATCGGTAATGTGTGGGCAAACCGGATTCTTGACAAACACTGTAAATATAATGTATAGTTCATACATTGCTGCGGGTATCCACTATTTTACATATGGATGTCGCAGCCTACACAAAGCCCCGAAAGGGGCTTTTTATTTTTAACTCCGAAAGGATTACATATGGGTCGCTACGCTATTTTTGTTGATGCGGGCTATTTTTTTGCCGCCGGCTCCAATGCCGTTTTTGGCAATTCCTCTCAACGGAAGCAAATCGCTATAAAATCACCGGCAGCAATGCTGGAGCAGCTTCGCCTGAAAGCTGATTCGATAACCAAAAACCCCCATTTTTTGCGTACCTACTGGTACGACGCCATACTGGGCCAGCAACTCTCCCTGGAGCAATCCACGCTTGCCATGCTGCCCAGTGTCAAGCTACGGCTTGGCGCGATTAACAATGCCGGAAAACAAAAAGGCGTTGATTCTTTGATTGTGACGGATTTGATTGACCTTGCACGTAACAACGCCATTTCTGATGCCGTTATGATAACGGGCGACGGTGATTTGCGTGTCGCTATCCAGGTTGCGCAGTCATACGGTGTGCGTGTGCATATCCTTGCTACTCATGACCCAAAAGAAAATGTAAGTACATCATTACAGATGGAAGCAGATTCTGTTGAGAGTTTAGGCACAGCCTGGTTTAGTGAGCATCTCGAACAGCGCCAGACAACACTGGATGCTGCTGCTATCACAGAAAAACCGGCTTCTGGAGCGAACGAAATTAACATGGCCGCAGAAGCCGTTATCAATGCAATACTGAAAACGATTGCAAAAGATGAGTTAGTGCAGTTGGGTCAGCATTTTTCGGCGACGAAAACCGTACCGCCCGAATATGATTCCCTCTTGATAAAAGGTGTATCAGACCACATTTCAAGGCGTCTTACCTCTGCAGAGAGTCGCCATGTTCGGGGAATGTTCATTACGCGCCACAAAAAAATAGCCTGATTTGGAAGTCGCAGCCAAAGAGCCAGAGGCTATCCGGGTTTCCTCCGAAATAGAGGACACTTTTAAAAGGGCAGATAATTTGGTCGAAGAAGTGGCCCATCATGAGAAGAGGGTACAAGCGGAGAAGCAGGACAGCCAGTTCGTGCTGCAGGCGGTATTGGTGGCTGTTTGGCAGAGAAAGAAAAAACACCTGTTGTGTGAAATAGACGAGATCAGCAGTCTATGCTGGTTTTTATGAAGGACCGGATTTTTCATCAGGATATTTTTCCGGGATGCATAAAAAGACGGGAACCCGTTGAAACCTGGTGTTTCAGCGGGTTTTTATTTGTCTTTATCCGGGAAGCATGCGCCATTCTTCGGGGAGTGTGTTCCTTCAAAATGCAACATGATCGATTACCGCCTATTCCCGACTGCACAATAACGAAAAACCTGTTATGCTAACATCATTAACCCGTTTTTTAAAGTATTTCGCCTGATTTTTTACGAAATTGATGTGAGTGGTTTGTGCAATACGGAAATAAATGGGCTATAATGAACCAAAACCTTTTAAAGTGTTTTTTGAAAGCAGTGTCGTGAGTATATCGGTTGCGACATTATGTATATGTCTGTTCTGTACCCGGGACAGATCTTCAATAAACACTCAAAACAGAGTCGTGTTTTTGAAAACAGGGATGGGGGGTATGTTGATTGTGATTTCAATGTTTCATGCCGGAAATATCGTTTTCAGCGAACACGCAAATTAAACCGTTTTTTGAAAACAATGTTGTGTGTGCATCTATTGGGGTATTGTGCTTCAGGTGCGGAACAGGTTTTCAGGAGACACTCAAAGGGTGAAAAAAATGAGAAATCCACGTTTGGCAGATACAACTGCAACTTCTACAGGGCTTGACGCATGGCGCGGCTTTAAAGGCCAGGAATGGCAAGACCACGTAGCCGTGCGCGATTTTATTGCGCTTAACCGTACTGAATATACCGGCAAGGAAGACTTCCTCGCCGGACCGACTGATCATACACTGAAGGTATGGGCTGTTGTCCAGGAGCTGCAAAAGCGTGAGCGTGAAAATGGCGGCGTGCTTGCTGTTTCTTCCGATATCGGTTCCAGTATCCTGTCGCATGGTCCCGGTTATATCGACCAGGAAAATGAACTCTGCGTCGGTCTGCAGACGGATGCGCCGCTCAAGCGTGGCATTT
>JAVIWB010001105.1:0-10174 GCA_031893035.1 Dermolepida albohirtum
CGAAAACCACTTTATCGGCAAACAAGGTGATGGCATCAATTTTTTGGGATTCAAAGGGCATTTTGCACATTGATTACTTTCAGAAAGGCGCCCCAATAAACGGACAATATTATACAGAATTTCTACAAAAATTATATGTTGAGATTCGTGCTAAACGGCCAGGAATGGCAAAGAAAAAGATTCTGTTTCACCAAGACAACTCTCCCTCGCATACTAGCACAGTTGCGATGTCCAAAATTCACGAGTTGCGTTTCCAATTAGTACCGCATGTGCCTTATTCGCCAGATCTAGCCTCTTCCGACTTCCACCTTTTTCCAAAATTGAAAACGGCACTAGGTGGAAAGAAATGTTCGTCTAACGACGAGCTTATCATCGTAAATGAGTATTTTGCAAGCCTTCCGGAATCGCATTTTAGAGATGGCATAAGGGCATTGGAGCACCGTTGGAATAAATGTATTGCTCTTTTAGGAGAATATATTGAAAAATATAAATTATTTTGAATTTAAAAAATTCGTTTTTCTTTACCGTTCTCACTACTTGTCAAACTACCCTCGTATTTAACGAGTAAAGAATAAAAATATTTAACAGAAGATTTATGAGAAAAATTTTCGGAAGAAAACTAACTAGAAAAAAACTGAAAGAAGAAAATAATAAAGTGTAAGAAACTAAGACGCTATTCTCACATCGAGAAAACGGAGAAAAAAATACATAGTAGAAGGGTTACAAGTTGGTAGTTAAAGGGAGCCAGACCCAAAAGGTGGGAACAGTTTATTAAAAATTTGCGAAGTATGGAAGTCACAGGATGAAAATGAAAGATGGGAAACAACGGAAAAAAAATAACAGCGATAGAAAACAGGGGAAGGATTTTGGTCTAATTTATTAATACTAAAGGCGTCGAAAAATTCAAAAGGGTGATTTTAATTTCATCAGGAGTATACTTCCTAATATATACTTCCACTTAACCTCAACTTAAAGATATTACATCTGATCAGCATTCTTAGCTTACAATTTTGTAGTTACAAGTTAGATAATTACGGATCTGCCCGGAACTTGATACTAAAGAATCTTATGGCTAATGTCCTGCTTTAAATATTTATCAATCACAAACGTCGAGATATTCCGAAGTGTTTTCTTTATTTTCTGAGATACAACAATGAACGAATTTAGATCCATTACTATATATTAATTTTCAGATTTATTACATAAGATTCGCTATCCTAGCTGTCTGCCGATAATTTCAAGCTATGATCTTATGCAATTACTTTACGTAAATAGTATATAACAAATAAATTAATTAGAACATCTCGAATATAAATCGTTTCTCTGGAAAACCTAAGTCAATAATTGTTACTGCAATAATACAGCAGAGAAAGAACTGATTCTTATATAAATAACTTGTTGTTACATTCAATTCAAGTTATTTTTTGGTGAACACGTTAGTAGAATACACTAATAAGCACTACCAAATGCTGTGTTTTATTAGTCGAAATAGAAATTCGGAAGTTCTGACCCGATAATACAAAGTTACTTCACATTTGTACCTTCGAAACTTGAATGTGCCTTGGCAATTTAGTCACTCATTTATCCGTGTTATTTAAACATGGAATAATTTTGCGGGTATTTTCTAAAGTACATACGTATCTGCATTTTAAGGTTCATACTCTTATTCCAAAGTTTTAATTGGGGATTGCTTTTCTGTATGTCTAGTACTGATTCATTAGAAACTCGTCGCTGGCATAACATTTGTTTTTGTTTATAATACGTTAAGGATTTCTTTGCTATATATTTTTATTTTTTACTTACGTAACTACATTTACAAATAAAAATGTATAAAGTAATTTCGACGCTGTGACTTCTACCCAAGCCTTTAAGCTACACGCGATAAGAGTACTTAAAAATAATAAAAACATGATAGACTTTCTAACAATATCATTTTATTGAATTTAATCAGTGATTGCAGTTTCACCATACAATACCATTACCAAACAGTTTAATAATAATTTTTGTACATTAATATACATATATCGAAACTGAAGTCACCGATTAAGTGCAATAAAATGATAGTGTTAGAAGGTATAGTGTGTTTTTATGATTTTTGAAGTATGGAATATCACAAAGTAACGGACCAAAGTAATAAATATTTGAGAGAATAATACACTTGCTATATCCTTCTATTACAACTTTTTGAAATGTGAACAAAAAGTAACAAATTATTTTTTTTATTTTCGGATTATGATAATTATTTTGGTCGTCGTTGAAAGGGCTGCTAGAAATATTTCTGGAAAGCGTGTCAAAAAGCATCTATAAACACGACTTTATTACTTATCAAAGTATTGGCCTCTAATATTAATGCACTTTTGAAGATGCTAGAATTAATTTGTGAACTTCTTCCACCTTGAATCTGATACTACAGATGCTTCAGGCAATGGAAATCGTTTATCGCGCGCTTTATTCTTGATTTTTTTCGAGCAAAAAAGAATCATAATGTGATAAATCGGGTGAATATAGGCAATGAGAAGAATAGAACATTTTTTTACTGAATAAAAAATTAAGGGTTTAATGTGCTGAGTGATGGTTGGCGTCATAATGAAGTTGTTATTGAAGTTACTGTCGTCACAGTAAAATCTAAAAAAACAATTGATTATTTGCATTAGGTGATCGAACAACTTTTGCCAGCACATGTATTGGCTCACTTCGAAATAACTAAATCGTAGATTGTAGTTTATTTTCAGAGAATGTCGGATAAATTCTAACGTCATTACCTGTTATGATGTAGACTAAACTTAAACGACCCTGGTTAAATGTGAGTATTGTTTTGCACCATTTGACGCGACGTTAATGTTAAGCTTCTATCAATCGTGTGGGGTCCAACAGCTCTAAACTTTCCGTACGTTCAAATATTGCATAAAAAATTATGTGTGTTCCTTTCATGTCAATATACGAGATTGTTTCAATTCTTACAGTATTCACTCTCACATCAGTATGTGACATGCCGATCATCATTTCACGCACAGAATCAATATAAGTGATGACAAGGACGTTGTCATCACTTACAAACAATATTTAAATAATAAAAAGTGGTTTGAAAATTTCGATACAAAATTACGTCCCTTTAAACGCTGCTTAAAAAATAATTGACTAAACTTTTGACTTAGGTACTAACTTCAACTAAATTATAGTTTACAAAAGTAAAATTTTACTAATATGAAAAATTGGAATTGGAAAATGCAGGTAAACATTCCCAGAAGTCTTCGTATTTCAATATCTTAATAATACTTAAAATTAAGCTTAAGAATTAAATTTAAACAATATAAATTTTGAAGTATATGTACACTCTTTTTGTGATTTACATTTTATTAAGTGAATGATTAAAATAGTATGGTGATAGCGAACTACTTCCCTATCACCATACTTAATAAACTTAATAAAAGCCATAAGAGACATTCAAATATCAAAACAGATTTGTAAAGAAAGTGCTCCATGGAGTAGAAGACAGAAAAGCGGAGAAAAGGGCATTCAAGCAAAAATGACCTCTAGAAGTGATGGATGATATAGAAAAAAGAAAGTGAAGGACTGGAGAGAAGGAGATAATGACCACAAGAAGTGGAAACGAGTAGTCGGTCTAAAGTCTGTTGAGCTGACATAGTCATAGTAATTTTAAAATTTGTCTCGAGACATTGAAACTATTAAAAGAATATATTTCTATTTCGATGTGTAATGAATATACACAGAAAGCGAAATTATGGTTTATTCATTCGCATGCTACGTTTTACAACATATTTTAAAAAAAAATTTGACAAAAACTATGTTGAAATGTTGCAATAGGGCTAATTAAAACATTGCTTCAATATCTTCTTCTTACTTCAAAGACATTTTTTCTCTGTGCACCCGTGTGTGCACGCATGTTTACATAAATTTATATTCATGTATCTGTTCCCACAAAAAGATTTTAACGATTATTTAATAAAGTTAAATAACGAACAATAAGGTTGATATATAACCCCTTTCCACAATTAACTATTTGTAAATTCTGTATACGCATTTCGACAACCAAGTTGTCATCATCAGCAGATAATTTCAAAGTGTCGCACCTGGTAAAACACGGCGAAAAAATTGTACGAAAAAATAAACTCCGTACGCGATCCGCACCGTTGAAAACCAAGATGTGCACTGTGTCTGTTTCACAAGATTTTTAAAAAATACTTTTACTTAAACTAACATGCACTACATTGAAAAAGGTTATTATGGTCAAGAAGTGTCTGTGTGATTTATGTGTGTTTTATGATATTGTTCCTCCTGTCTTTCAATAGAGAGAAGAGAGGGGTTTGCAAGGGCCCGGCGTCATTAAAGTTTACCACATGGCTTAAATTCTTTAAGATGTGCATGCTTTCATACGCGTCCAGTTCGCGATAATTGTACACGTTCTTTATCAAATGTAAACAATCCATATTAACACTGTGGTTATTTTCTAATACATGTCTCGCTATACCCGATTTTTCCGGTCGGTTGAATTTTATGTGCGAAAGGTGTTCTTTATACCTGGTTTCGATCGATCTTTTAGTTTGGCCGATGTATTGTCTATTGCACTCTAAACATTCAATTCGGTAGATTCCCGATTTTTTATTCTCTTCAATTTTGTCTTTTGCATTTCCTAACAGCATTTTAAGGGTATTATTGGGGCGGGAACATACTTTAAACCCGTGATCTTTAAAAATACTATTCAGATTTTTTGTCACACGATGGAAAGGTAAACAAACAAAATGCTTTTCCCAATTGCTCTGTGGTGAAAGACATGTGGTGTCACGGATTGTTTTTCTTATGTTGGCCTTTCTAATTAATCCATTGATTATTTCCGAATCGAAACCGTTGTATACCGCGATATTCTTAATGAGGTTCAATTCTCTTTCATATCTTACTTTTGTTAGTGGGAAATTGATCAAGCGATTAATCAGAAAATTGAATGAAGCCATCTTCTGTTGCATGCTGTGATTTGAGTCAGCCGTAATGAATCTATTGACATTGGTTTCTTTTCGGAAAATATCAATTTCTATTTTGAGATCATTCTTAATAACTAAGGTGTCCAAAAAAGGCAACTTGTCATTGTTTTCTTTTTCTACTGTGAATTTAATTGTCGGGAATTTTGAATTTAACTGTTTAACGAAATCATTTAAGTTGCATTTTTGTGTATTGAAAACCGCGAAAATATCATCGACATACCTGACCCAAATTCTAGGAAAATATTTAGCTTTATTTTTTAGTTCTATTTCAAAGTTGCTCATAAACAGGTCCGCTATGAATGGAGAAAGACAATTGCCCATTGCAGTTCCCTGTTTTTGTTCATAGAACTTCCCTTCGAACTGAAAACAATATTGGGACATGCAAAGGTTTGTTAATTTCACGTATTCCTTTATTTTCTCTGGTTCGATCTTATTTTTGTGAAGCAGTTCTTCTAAATATTTTAAAGTTTCTGGGATCGGTACCGAAGGAAACAATGACGTTACGTCGAATGAAACTAAAATTTCTCCTTTTTCTAATTTACAATCTTTGATCCTTTGGATAAATTCTAATGAATTATTGACTGAGAGACTTTCAAGTTTTTCGGGCAAATTTTTGTATTCATTCACTAGCCATTTCGATATCAAGTAAGTAGGGGAGTTGATCCCTGAGACAATTGGTCTCATTGAGTTGCCTGGTTTGTGTATTTTAGGCAAACAATATAGTCTAGGGATCAACGGATTACTTACACTTAGCCTATAATTCAGATTCGGGGTTATTAACTTTGAACAACTTTTAACGCGTTTTTTGTGTCCCTAATCATTTTTGGTAATGGAGTTTTCGTACATTCAACATAGGGCCCTTCTGAGATTAAATTTTTCACTCTTAGAAAATAGTCGCTTTTGTTCAAAATTACTAACTTATTCCCTTTATCTGCTTTTAAATAAAAACAGTTTTTCGATCTGAGACTCTTAATTAAGTTCCATTCGTGGTGCACTACTTTTTGTTTTTGTTCTTGTAAGTTCTGTTTGATTTGAGTCTTACAAGCTTCTCTAATAAAATTTTTTGAGGTTTGATCTAAATATTTAATAGCCGCTTCGATGCTTGCGATCACCTCCTCGGTAGGAGTTTCGCGGTAAGACAAACAATGTTTTAAACCTTTATTTAATAAGTCTATTTCTCCTCGATTAAAAGTCTCGGATGAATTATTGACGACGAGTGTTTCTTTTATAGGATTTTTATTGACATTCTTGTCTGATCGTGGGCATAAATTTTCGAATTTCCTGTTCAAACCTTTAATTTTCTTATTTAATTTGTGGTTTGTAATTTCCGCGATTTTTCTATAAAAGCAACACCAGTCTTGATATTCAGATTGATTTAGGTTTTTTGTTAATTTTAAATGCAATTCATATAAATTTAATTCTAATCGACTTCTTTTACTGTACAGATATTTCATTTCCATTTTTAACCATTTCATTTTCGCATATGAAATGATTTTCTCGTTCATTCTACAATTTGATGTGACATTTACTTTAATAAATTTAGGAAAAACATTTCTACTTTTACAGCGATTCAAGAAATTTATATCTGCACTTATAAACTTAACTTTACTATATATCTTGTGAAATGTGTTGTACTCCTTTGACCGGGAAGTCATCTTGTAGTTGAATTTGATGGAGCCTGTGGTTGATTGACTTGATCAATAAGGTTGATATATAACCCCTTTCCACAATTAACTATTTGTAAATTCTGTATACGCATTTCGACAACCAAGTTGTCATCATCAGCAGATAATTTCAAAGTGTCGCACCTGGTAAAACACGGCGAAAAAATTGTACGAAAAAATAAACTCCGTACGCGATCCGCACCGTTGAAAACCAAGATGTGCACTGTGTCTGTTTCACAAGATTTTTAAAAAATACTTTTACTTAAACTAACATGCACTACATTGAAAAAGGTTATTATGGTCAAGAAGTGTCTGTGTGATTTATGTGTGTTTTATGATATTGTTCCTCCTGTCTTTCAATAGAGAGAAGAGAGGGGTTTGCAAGGGCCCGGCGTCATTAAAGTTTATCACATGGCTTAAATTCTTTAAGATGTGCATGCTTTCATACGCGTCCAGTTCGCGATAATTGTACACGTTCTTTATCAAATGTAAACAATCCATATTAGCACTGTGGTTATTTTCTAATACATGTCTCGCTATACCCGATTTTTCCGGTCGGTTGAATTTTATGTGCGAAAGGTGTTCTTTATACCTGGTTTCGATCGATCTTTTAGTTTGACCGATGTATTGTCTATTGCACTCTAAACATTCAATTCGGTAGATTCCCGATTTTTTATTCTCTTCAATTTTGTCTTTTGCATTTCCTAACAGCATTTTAAGGGTATTATTGGGGCGGGAACATACTTTAAACCCGTGATCTTTAAAAATACTATTCAGATTTTTTGTCACACGATGGAAAGGTAAATGTAGTGCATGTTAGTTTAAGTAAAAGTATTTTTTAAAAATCTTGTGAAACAGACACAGTGCACATCTTGGTCTTCAACGGTGCGGATCGCGTACGGAGTTTATTTTTTCGTACAATTTTTTCGCTTGTGTTTTACCAGGTGCGACACTTTGAAATTATCTGCTGATGATGACAACTTGGTTGTCGAAATGCGTATACAGAATTTACAAATAGTTAATTGTGGAAAGGGGTTATATATCAACCTTATTGGTCAAGTCAATCAACCACAGGCTCCATCAAATTCAATTAAATAACGAAATAACTAAATCCACACAATCCATTAAGTAACTTTAATGTATGTACGATATTATAACAAAATTTTGCTTCTAAAACCGAAATATATGCAAAATCGTACAAGAAAGATATACTTACTTTGAGATGTTCTTACAACAAAAATTGTACTAAGATTTTAAATAATTCATTTAAAAAATATATAATTTAGATGCGTTTATAAAAATTCTGTATTGTCTACATAAAAGTTTATAGTCAATATACTATTTAGGGGATAGGTTCTTCTATTTTTAAAAACACTGTGAAACTTTTTCTATTTCTGTATTTCAAACAAAATGTCGGAAATGTACATACATGTTCTAGAAAATAATCTGTTATGCAGCAGTTTATCAAATTTAAGAGTTGACTAGCTTGATTTCGTCAGGAGTAATAATAATAGCTCCGTCACTAACAAAATGTGGATTATTGTAATTATTAAATGTATATAAGATTAGCTTTTATTTAAAAATATTATAGTATATATTTAAAGTTTCAGTTGTCAAATAATTCCATACATATACTTATGTATGAACATTTTTTTTAAAAAGAATAACTTGTAATTGACAATTTACTGAACACCAGGCATTTAATGTATAACTAAAAATCGAATTAATTAAAATTACAAAATTAGTAAAGAAAATGAAATATATTATGTTACAAAAAAAACGAATAATCCAGTAAAAATATATATTTTTAAACCGAATTTACGGTATTGAGAGTAAGGAATTATTCAATTTTCATCGAAAAATGTATGCCTTTTATAGAGAAAATTTGATAATGAGTTGCCATTCCACGTAAACGAATACACACTGCTATTCACCCATACATGCTTCTAATAAAACGTTCTACAGACCCCTGTGGAAGCTTTGCCCAGGCAATTTGTAGAGCATGTAGCTGTTCATTTCAGAGTTAGGAAGTATACTCCAGACCTGTTTTATGGGTGATAGGTCTGGAGACCGTTCAGACTAATTAAAAGTATTGATGTGAACCTAATTCCACTTTAAACAAGTACAATCTCAATTTTTATAGAAAAATTCAAAAATTGTCTTTCTTCTCTCGACGTCAGACCAGTCTACAACCCACATAGACACACAAACAAAAACAATACTCGCCCAAAAAATGACATTGTTCTTTTATTCACTCCAATCTGCCCGTACATTACACCATTCTAATATAAGGGCACGATACCGATTAGTGAGAGACAGCTTTATTCTTGGACTATGTGAAGTCAATCCAAACGAAAAAATATGGCGATATATGGAACGAATTGTTATTTTATGGCATATCTTTACCAAAGAAAAGCCATTTTCCACAGATCTTAAGATATTATGCCGATGCCTAACGGCAAGCAACCTTCGTCTTCCACTTTTCCATTAGGTAGTTTTACAGATCACCTACAGCCCCATCTACAATATTAAATGTTTATTTCAAAACCGCTTGACTAGCATAATTTAATTCTCTTCGAACTCTTAGCATTTTAATACACCAATTCACAAGCATAGACTATTACAATTGAGTAACCAATGTAAACTGATTCAAAATAAGGACCATTTTTTCGTTAGAGTTGAACAAAAAACGTCACAAAAGTTTACGAATTTTTCAATAAATATTTTACCATGTGTAGAATTTTGTTTAAAAATATGTACTTTTACTGCGTGATTCTTTTTTGTCCACGGTATAAGATATAATATAAAAGTGTAAATTAGTAAGCAAATTTGTGATTTTTATGAATACAACTTTGCTTTAGATACACTTATGTTAATTAGTGATAATATAAATACACTTACACTCCTCCTGCTTAAAAAAACCATAAAAGCTAAAAACAGCCACTTGCACGTGTTGAAGGAACTAATAGACAGATTAAGACAAATCATGCGGTTGCAATTTTCTCCGATAGCTAAGCAATGCTACAAGCACTATATTCGGTGCATGCTTTTGAAGGAGCTTAGTTGTTACAAAAAGTGACAACAGTGTAAGTCCCAGGACTTGCTCGACAAGTTTCGTCTATGACTTTTATAATACCAGAACCTTCGTAAGACACCGTAAAAAAATATCAAAACGGTATGGAATAGTGGGGTGAAAATAAATTTCGGAAAAGAAACTTCCCTAGTCAAAACAGTTTTTTAGGGAATGTTCGCTTGGGTCTAGTAATAGATATTGTAGGTTCAATAAACATATGATGATATACGAGCTTGTTAAAAGAAACTAATATATAGATTAGGTTAAGTAAAAAGATCGCGGTTTCTGCAAAAGGGAGATAATTATTCTGAATCAAAACTTGTTATTGAAAAACCGCTCTTGAAACTACTAGATCCGATTAAAAGAATGAATCTTGAGGGCATACTCTAACGAAACATGAGAACCACAAGAGATCTGGAAAAATAGCAGTATCTGTCTTC
>JAVIWB010001106.1:0-10055 GCA_031893035.1 Dermolepida albohirtum
TCCGTCTTTCGACTTCTTTTTTTCTTTTTCTATTACTACTGTTGTGTTCCCTACTTCGACTAACATAATTGTCCTTCAGGTCCAAAGTACCCCAGTATTATTTAACCTCATTAAAGAACGTGTTTATTATACTTAGTCTTTATTAAGAAACTAATAACACGGTCGCAATATTCCTTTGGGTTTTATAATGTGTTTCTTGTAATATTCAATGTTTTATTATTCATCAACATATGTGGCTTTTCATAAGTCAAAACCAGTGCCACGATACTAAAAAAGATATCTTGAAAATGTTAATATATTCTTGAAAAGAAACTAATTTTGTAACCTGAAAGATTGATTTAAGTTGTATCTTTTTAAGCTACAGAATGGAATTGAACAAAATATGCTGCAGAATAAACTCAAGATATTAACTTCTTGTACTGCATCGTTGTCATAAATGGAATAAAGTTCAACTCATATGATCCAGAAATGAAAACAATGAAACTGTGGCGTTCTTATTGTGTAAAGTCTAAGAAATTTCATGATAAAAAAATGTAATTAATTTTTGAAAAAATCTCAAACTATTTGGATGAGATGAAATGATATGCCAACATCTACCAAATTGTTTTTTATTAATTTCTAAATTTAAGATTATGTCTTAAAATAGATGGTTATCTTATTTATATATTGATGTTTCTTAATCATAGCAGCAAAACTTTAAAGATTACGATATGATGTTTTCAAATTTTGTTCAAAAAATATTTTTGAACCGCCCCAACTAAAATGTAGACCTCTTCCAATTTTCGCCATCTAGTTATATCCCTTTTTCTACATTTATTTTTATAGGGAGGTTTTCGTACGTCTCTTCGCTTGATTGCCTTTGAATTAGTTTTGGACCCCACAGATCGATTGTCTGCAGGGTAATGTGATCAATCCAATGTCAAATCTTCAATTTTTATTAGTATTAATAATGGTACATTATTTTACATTATTGACATTTTGCATCGAGAAATCGTGACAAGAATTGCGCAAAATTTCCTAATGCAGTTTATTTTCACTCCCCCCCCCCCCCCCACTTCCCCTCCTTTCCTCAATGGTAGCGCAGTTTGAAGGGATTTTGTTTAAAACACGAAGAAATAGGGATTGTACAAGGTGCGACAGAAATAAAAAAGTATTAAACGTAAGTAATAAAGCAAACCTAGAAATTATTCAAAAATTTATTTCGCAGTTTGAAAGAGTTTTTACCATTAACTGCACATACACTATCACTGTCAAATGCGAATCGTTTTCTTTCATGTAATGCTGAGGGAATTGTTTAGTGGCTTGTCTCACTGCACGGATGTTCTCTGCTGATCGACGCCTGCTAGATTGCTTCGATTTTACAGTCAGACCCGTTCTTCTCAAATTGGTGACCCATAACAAAATGGGTTTTCTCTTAGGTACTTTAGCAGGTCGACCGTACCTAAATTGTCAACGAAATATGCATTGTGTTGTGGTAAGTCAACGCAAGTCACAAAGTACAGTCCAGTATGTAAAGTAAATGGCAAGCATGCTCTTTCATACTGTAAAATAAATGCTTGGATAGTTTCTAGGCTTGCTTTGTTATTTATGTTTATTTATGTATAAGGGAATTGCTTCGATTTTACCGTAATAATTTAATGACAGAACCAATGCTTTGAATAGTTTTTGTTAATTATTAACAATTGAATTAAATGTATAATAAATTTTCATAAATACGTAGAAGTTTTAAAAATAATTTTGCATTTTATATTATATTTTATAAATTACATTATAAAAAAACATTTGTTATTCATTATTAAGTTGATTAAATTATGTCATAATTTAATTTAATTAAATTAACATCAGTTGTTGCAGTTACACTGGTTATATATGTATAGTTATATGATTCCATACAAAAGTTTTTGTTTTAATATTGCAAATACACATATACATACAGTACTGAGCAAAAGAAAGAAGCACCTTCTTGAATTTTACAAGAAACTATTTATTATAAAAGGATAAATAATAATCTTACATAAGTTGAAATTCTTTTTAATGTATGAAAACTAACACATATCGATATTTAAACATAAACAACTTAAATTTTCAATATTTTGTATGACCACCTTTATTTTTTATGGTATCCTGCATTCATTCTTCTTGGTAGGCTTTCCATTAATGAAATTTTCAGGGATATTGTACCACTCTTCCTGTAGTATGTTCCACAGTTCATCTTTGTTTTTTGGCCTCCTTTCACACTTATTTTCTGTCAAGATAATCCCACACATGCTCAATAATATTTAAGTCAGGACTTTGAGGTGGCCTTATCATAGTCTGCAATACTCCATTTGCTTCCTGCTGTGTTATATAAGTTTTCACAAGTTTTGAGGTATGCTTGGGATCATTATCTTGCTGTAGAATGAAATTATTGTCAATAAGTCGCTGCCCTTTTTACAATTTCACCCACACCTGCTGCTGAAATACAACACAAAATTTGGATATTGCCTCCTCCGTGCTTTATGGTAAGTGTGTAAACATGGTTCCAATAACAGTTAACCAGGGCGCTGTCTAATATACTGACATCTGTTCGTTCCAAATAATTGATATCTAGATTCGTCAGTCCATAGTACTTGTCGCCATTCATTATATCCCCAAGTTTCGTGGTCTCTGGCATATTTTAACTGTCTCCCTCTATTACCTCGTCGCAGTAAGGGTTTTCTCACGGCCACGCATCCCCTCAAGCCTGATCTGAGCAAGTAACTTTTAAAAACTGTGTATCAGCTTTACTGCGCTTTCTTGGAAGTCCATTTACTCTGGCAGTGTAAGTGATAGATTTACACTGCCGCTTTCTTTTTATTGTTTGTTGCACGGCATACCGGGAATATTTCACTTGACTATAACACTCTTGGTGTAAAAGAATAATTTTATTTCTGTCTAGTAATGCTATTCTAGACATTTTCTGTCTACTATAACAATTCACAGCTCACGATTTTTTTTAAAAATGAAAATTTCACTCGTAGGCGCGTTTTTTAAGAATTTAAATAAATTCTATTGTGGAACCGCTCTGTATCATTTCTACAACTAAATTGAAAACAAAATCTCATAGATAGATAACCCTCCCTTGAAATTTTATTGCAGAGCATTGTGGTGCAATAAAATTTATTACTTTAATCCTTTTATCAGGCGGTCGATCTCACCCCTACGAGTAAGTATAATGTTATAAACTTGGAAATTTCACCAATAAGTAAATCGTTCTTGGAAAGATGTATTAAGTATTATAAATTAAATTAATCCAATAATTTTTAGTAAATAAATTTTGGAAAATATTGTTAGGTGCTCCTTTCTTTTGCACAGTACTGTACATATGTACATATTTGTGTATATTTAATTACTTTAGTTTCTATTCACGTCACGGCTGTAGTTATACACGTAATGTACATATGCTACTTCTCAAATTATCTGTCAATCATATTTTTACATGTATCACGAAAGACAATTTTTTACTATCGAATTGATATTTATTACTTATGTAGCTACATATTAATAAAAGTAGTTTATTGTGGGCTTTTTCAGCAAGTTGATCATAAAACATTCATTGTTTTCAGATACACCCGCAACTTTATAATTCATGCACACGGAAACCATATAAAAGACCATCCTCCATAAAACTTTTATGTATAAGAATCCTATTAAGCTGCATTTCGGAAAACACCTTGCTCTATTTCTTTGTTTTATCGATTTGTTATCGTATCTTTTTCTATTTTTATGAAGACACAGTTAAAAGATTTAGAAAGTCCGAATTATTAGTGCTGATTTTCAGGAACTCAAGCATTATTAATCATAACGCAATTGGCAATAGTAAATAAAAAGTTTAACATAAAACATATCACTCCTTTATGAATAGAAAGACGAGTGGATGTTCCAGAGGCGCGCCAGTCAATGATTATATATGTAGTAAGAAAAATTAGAAAAATATAGAGAAAACAGCACAGAAAAAATGCTGGATTTTATCGAACAATCTTTTCACAAACACGACTTCTATGTTTAAAAAATAAACACGGAAGTTGGACGACTTTAGATTTTAAACAAACAATTTGGACAAATAAGTACAAATTTTAAACTGAAGCTTTTGTTTCAAGAAACTGTTAGATACGAGGGTGGCCGCAGAAGTACCCGACCTAACAAAGAAAACAGAAAAAGTTTGGAAAGAAATATATTTATTTTTCAATATAATCTCGTTTCTGGTATATACATTTTTCCCAGCGATATTCAGTACGTTCGATACCCTTTTTATAATAAAAACTGTCTTGCTCCTCAAAATAGCCATTAATTGATTTAACCACTGAGCCATATTTTCAAGTTTGGCAACAGAAAATAATCTGAGGGGGCTAAATCTGGCGAATAAGGTGCACGAGGTGGCAATTCAAACTTTATTTCATTAATTTTGGCCAATGCAATAATGGATTTGTGAGTTGGTGCATTGTCTTGACGAAATAACACTTTCTTCTTAGCCAAAGCCGTTTTTGCTTGATTTCTTCGCTCAAACGTTGCGATAAGTCCGCATAATACTCGCCGTTGATAGTTCTTCCTTTTTCAAGATAGTCAATGAAAATTATTCCCCGCGCATCCCAAAAAAAACCGATGATATGACCTTGCCCGCAGATCAAATGGTCTTCGCCTTCTTTGGAGCCGGTTCTCCCTTTTGAGTCCATTGTTTTGATGGTTCTTTTGTCTCGGGTGTGAAGTGATGGACCCATGTTTCATCCATGGTTATGAAACGGCGCAAAAATTCTTCTTTGTTGTCATGAAACTTCGCTAAACACTCAACTGAAACATCTTCACGAGACTATTTTTGCTCGAGTGTGAGAAAACTGGACACCCATCTTGCACACAGCTTTCTCATGTTCAAATTTTCAGATAATATGCGATGTACCGCACTTTGTCTGCTAGCTCGCGCACTTTCAGTCGAAGATCATCTAGTACCGCTTTGTGGCTTTTCTTCACCATTTCTGCAGTCGTTATCTCATTTGGTGGACCACTGCGATGCTCGTCTTGGCAGCTCATACGGCCTCGTTTAAACTCTGCTACATAATGTTTCACTGTTTTAAACGAAGGAGCACTCACCCAGAGTAGAATCCAGTTTAGCTTTTATATCGGTTAGGCTAAGGCCTTTCAAATAAAGGTATTGTATCACGTAACGATGACCAGTTTTCTCCATTTTTACAAATTCACTGAAAACGTTCACCATTGATGGCTGCCAAACAAATACTAAACAATATGTTTTATAGATTGTGTACTTTCTAATACAGTGATATTTTTCAAACAACTACCGCCATCTCTAGGTCAGACTCGGTACTTATGGGACCACCCTCGTACAGACGATTAATGAAAATTCTTTCGGTTGGTTTTGTGTAGATAGGAAGTCTAAAATGTGACTGGACACATGTTGAGTTTTATAATGTATATTTATTGATGAGATTATTGTAATAAAAATTTTGCAAAAAATGAATTTAAGACGTTACTTATCTTCCAACGAGGATGGTTATTATTTATCGAAAAAGATGAGATAGGAAAAACGATTCTCAAACAAAATATTAGAAATAAAACAGTTCAAGAAATATCGTAAGAATTAAATTAAATTACGGAAATGATCGAAATGTTGGTATGCAGAATACCAAAATAACTAATGAAAGTTTTACGACCTAAAGGCGTAAGTTATTAATGTGTCAAAAATAGCAGTGCGTTTATGCGTTTTCCATACATCAAACGTACAGAAATTTTTTGAATTAATTTTTGTATCTCTGTCATATTTTCTTTATTTCTCGAACAATGAAATATTATTTCTGCAATACTCATGTTTATTGAATTATTATAATATATACTATAATAACGCCTTTAAAATAAATGTATTAGCTAGGAAATATAAATCGAAAATGTTGTCTAATACATGTATAAAGATATTTTTTATCCATTATATAGTTTTAATTTTTTCTATGTCGAATATTTTACAATATTAGTTCTAAATGATATTGTAAGTACATTATTACAGTATCATGATGGACGTAATTTTTCTTTTAATAAACTATCCTCTTTTGGCATATTACGTACGTATGTTTGTATTTAATATAGGACAGGTATGAAAATAGAAAGATGATAACAACAAATTCAAACATACATACGTATTTACAAACGCTATGAAACGTTTAGTTGTGTAAGAACCATTTACTTATGTGCATTTTCTATAACGAAGTAAATAAAAAGAGTTGAAAAATATATTTTAGATTTGATTTATTTATATATTCCGAGGATAGTTGAACAAAATGGCGTCGCATTATAGTTTTTATTATGTTTTTATGACCGCCTTATATCATTACAAAAAGATTAATTGTAAGTCGAAAGACGGCTAATCAATTTGGCTCGTAATTGATCCTAATTACATCTCTAGGTCTTAAATTTTATTAATTGATTTATTGATCATTTTTCTGTCTTTTGGAGTTTGGACGTATTTAATAATTAATATTTTGGATTATCTGCTGTATATAATACAATTTGTTTGAAGTAACTATATACACAGTCTGCCCCAGAGAAAACGGAACTTTTTTAAAATAGTAATTTTCAGTGGCGCCATCTATTAAAAAAATATGCGTCGGTAAGGTAGATCTTTCACGAATGTTATGGCTTAACTCTGAATGGACGTATCCAAGCGAAAAAAGACCGAAAAAAAGCCATGTGGAGAGGTCAAAAGTTAAGACAATATTGATTTGTTTTTATGATTCGAAAGGTGTAGTGCACAAACAATTTGTACCAACTAGTCAAATGGTCAATGCTGTATGTTATATTGGTGTTAGGAAGCGTGTTTTGTCGTGTATTCGTCATATACACCCTCAATATCGTGTAAATTGTAGTTGGCGTTTGTTATATGATAATGCACCATCTCATTGCTCGACTTTATCACTGATTTTCTAACTACAAATGACATTTTAACCATCAACTATTCACCGTATTCACCGAATTTGGCTCCCTGTGACAGCGTTATGCCGACGTCGAAACCATTAAAAAGGCGTCGACAGCGATCTTGAGGGACATCTCTAAAGATGAACTTAAAAATTCATTCGACATGTTAATTGATTGTGTAAAGGTTGTATTAAAGCCGAAGGCGACTCCTTTGAATAAAATAACTTAATTTTACCTAAATAGTAAGCTGTTCGGACTGTACGCGGCTGATAGTGTGCAGTTTTATTTATTATCCACGACAAAATCGTTCTCCAACTACTGCAAGTTTCGTAATATTTTGTGTACCTATTTGGAGGTGGTTATTATATTGGGTATTGAGTTGACTGAATGGCAGATATTAGTCAGGTTATGAGATTTTCTATTGATTGACAAATTTTCTGGCTATTGCTGTTTGTTGCCTTTATAATGATTACTCGTCATATGTTTGTGTGTGTATGTGGACTTCATTCTAGAGCTTTTATTTGATGAAGAAATCATTTTGTTGTAATACCTGTTACTAACATCATAATCGCTACTATTGCTACTGTTTCTTGATTCCAGAGCTCTTTTAATTAGATATGTGGTATTTTGCTATTTTTCTTTATTCTTTTGAGCAATGTTTGTATAATTTGACACCACAATGTCTATTACGTAAATTTTCTTTTGTTTTTCATCAGTAAGTGTAATATCTGGCCTGTTACTCTTTATTTGTTTATGAGTGTATATTTGTCCTTCCCTAATATAGTTTTCACTCATTAGTTTGAGTACTTTCCTAGTTGTATTTGGAATACACTGTATTAGTTTTTACGAGTTGATGTTTGAGGACAAGTTCTTGGTGCATAATTTTTGCTACAAAGTAGTTTACGCAGTTCTGTTATATGATCTATAGCTTCTTTGAATTGATGACATTGTCCACAATTGTTATTTTCCAAAGGTTTTCTAGTAATCTATTTTGTGTAGTTCCTTGTGACCTTGTATTGCTAATACAAATACTCACAGTGGCAGCAATGCTTTTCGGATTGGTTTAAACGAATGCAAAAGTACATTGATCTTCATGGAGAATATTTTGAAAAGCAATAAAACTATTTTCGATAATAAAAATTTTTTTTGCTTTGCTATTCCCGAAATATAAACGGCTACCCTCGTAACATATTTCTGCATATTATATTGTATGCGATAATACAAACGGAAGTTGTGAAAACGTCTTGTAAACATTACATTAAACATTTATTACAACTCATTAATAAAATACATACTAAACAAACTTGTTTAAGTATAAAGGCCCTAATTAATTGGAGAACCCATTAAATTTTTGCGTAAAACTATAAACAATAGGGCGCACACGTATTTCACTGAAAGTCCATTAAATACGTATAAATTGTAAAATGATGTATAATATTATATTTACCAAAGGATACACAGAATTTATTTTGTTGCCTGGCGGGCATAGAGGATCTCGAATTAAATTAAACTCAGCTCTGTAATCAAGGACCTATTAAATTTAAATTTTGTCTTGAGAGTAAGTATAAATATCTACGTCTGTATTGCATTAATCATTAAAAAGTGGGAGGTATATCAATGTATTATTAAACATATTTTAAAATAAACATTTCAGTAATTGAAATTGAAAAAATTACCCTTAATAATATATTTGTTACAAAATTAAATCATCGATATTATTTAGAATCTGTCTCTTTCGTATGCAAGAAATTTATTTATGTAACTTCCGATGTTATACTATTTTATCTATATTTACCGTAAATTAATACCAGGTATACCGGAAAATCATTACCGGTTTGTCTAACAGATGTCTCTAGGCTTAAGTATGCAATGTTATGATTTGACACATATATCATTTTAGGCTACTGACATCAAGCTTCAAAGTCATACATGTTATATTTTGCGAAAGTAACACGGCCATAAATTTATACCTCTTTGAAAATGTCGAGTTTCGTGCCTGAAAAAGTGCATTTGCTGTACGCATTACTTTTCTTATTTAATCAAAAGAAAAAAAAGCCGCTGAAAGTCATCTTTCGCTAGTAGAAACTTACGGCGAGCATGCTTCAACCATAAAAACATTATGAGGCATGGTTTCGATGATTTTGATGTGCAAGACAAAGAACGTTCTGGTACACCCAAAAAGTTTAAAGACACGAAACTGTAAGAGTTATTGGATGAAGGCTGAACCCAAGCTCAAAAATAATTGGCAGAAGCGTTAAATGTGGCCAAAGAAACGATTAGCGACCGATTACGAGCAATAATCCAAAAGATGGGAAAATGGGTGCCACATCAATTGAATGACAAGGCAGATGGAAAATCGAAAAATTGTCTCTGAAATGCTGCTTTCAAAGGTATGACCGGAAGTCATTTCTGCATCGAATAGTGGCGGGTGATGAACAATAGATTTATTTCGAAAACCCAAAGCGCAAAAAATCATGGTTATTACATGGTGGGACCAGAGTAGCGTGGTGTATTACGAATTGTTTAAACCTAATGAAACAGTTAATACTGATCGCTACCGATAACAAATTATGAATTTGAACCATGCATTGACAGAAAAACTTCCAGAATGGGCCCGAAGACACGATAAAGTGATTTTACAGCACAATAACGCGCCGTCTCATATAGCAAAACCGGTCAAGAAAGTGTCGAAAGCACTTGAATGGGACATAATATCGCACTCGCCGTACTCTCCAGAGCTTGCCGCGTTCGACTATCATCTTTTCGCATCAATGGGACACGCGCTTGCAGAGTAGAGTTCGCCAATTTCGTAAAAGTTAGAAAATGGCTGCATGTATGGTTTTACATAAGGGACAAACAGTTTCTTTTGGGATGGCATCCATAAATTGCCTGAAAGATGGGCAAGATGTGTAGAACCAAATGACCAATGCCTCGAATAAATAAATTTTCCCATTTTCTTGAAAATTATGTAGTTTTTTTTTACAAATAAACCGGTAATGACTTTCTGGTAGTTTTTTAAATAATTTAGAATTAGGATCCGACTGCAGTTTACGTGTTTTAGTTTTACTATACTTGGCATAACTTTAGATACCTCATCACGTCAAAATTATCAAAGAAATATA
>JAVIWB010001107.1:0-10034 GCA_031893035.1 Dermolepida albohirtum
GTTCTTGCAGAAACTAATTCTAGAAGAGATACGAGGGAGCGTTTTTATATTCGCGGAAGGGGGGACAAGGGGGGGAAAATAAAAAAACCCAAAATTTTTTTTTTTCAATAAAACCTGCAAGACGGAACATTTTTCACATCTTTCAAATTTCTAATTGTATAAAACAGCTTTAAGCTACGTTCCCCATCTCGGTAATACCGGCTGTAGTGACTGAAGAACGTCCGAATAAGCCTGTTCAAACTCATGAATGCGTTTTGGAAATTCAATAAAAACCTTTTTGGTATATAAATTTGTCTACTTTTGGATAACTGTTTCTAATAAATTCAGCTACAGGATGACATGCATGGAGCAAACATGTTACATGAAGCAATTGAGGATAAGATTCCTTTAGTAATATTCAAAGTTTAACCATATTCGAACACTTATGTGAAACCAACATTACAAGTTGGATTGCCGATCTATTGAGCTTCCCAAAGATATGTTTTATAGTTTCTGCTATCCTTTCCGCGTTTGTCTTCTATAATATTTTACTACGTAAAAAAGAGCCAAGGAAATATCACCGGTTTTTAAAGTGCGCACAAACACATTTAAAATACTACTCTTTCTTGCATCCGTTGTTTCATCTACTGTCAGCCGTATTTCTTGATCGTTTAACTCTGCTTTTATTTGATTCGTAATCGTGTTTTTCACCCGAGGTAAAGTATACTGTAATTGATCTCTTGGCAATATCCATTCCGGAATGTATTTCCCCCAAAAGTCTCGAAATTCTTTATTCTCGAATGTTCTGCCGGCTTAACAAAAGGCTCAGAAGAAAACCACGTCAATGACGTATGTCCGGCCCCATGAATGATCAAAAAACAACTAGTACAGACTCATTGTTATTTAAATCAATTAATTATAAAACCAACAGGACCTGAATGCCACAAATTGAATCAGATATAAATCTTGCTTCTAAAAAATTGAAATGGATCTGTAAATGATTAAAAATTTAACAGGTTGTAAAATTTTTAAAAGGTATTATATTGCTTTATACAGCGAGATATACGAAATCGAACGGAGGTCAAAATGAGCATGTAACAATCTGTCGAGGCATATTTTGATGTCTTCCAAAGACTCAGAATTTTTCACATTAAGGAAACTTAGTAATGAGCTTAACATATGATAATCGGAGGGTATTGCACCCTCCGATTATCATTTGCTTCTGGAATATATGAAGAATGCAGCACAATATCCCATGAAAACTCTTCCAACTTCTGTACGGTGGCCACGGATGTATGGAGTCTTGCGTTCTCATGGTGAAAAATATTCATCTATTAGCAAATCAATATCGTTTTTTAGTAAGAGCTTGCTTCAAATTGTCAAGTTGTTCACAGTACTTGACTGAATTGATCGTCTGATTATTCGATAGCTGCTCATGGTAGATAAGCATTACTTTTCTTGAGTGAAGGCTAGTCTTTGACGATGTCCAAGGAGGGCTATCTTCTTCGACCAAGACCTGCAGCTTACAACGTTGTTGTAGAGAATCCATTTTTCATCTCCAGGAATCATATTCTTAAGAAGAGGTTGTTCCTTGTTCCTTTTAATGAGATTATTACAAACGAGTGTACGCTGTATTAGCTGGCGTTCGTTAAGATTATGCAGAACCCACACTTCAGAACGATTGACATACCATTTAGACTGAAGATGTCTTTGGATTCTTAGATATTACACTTCAACGACGTCCGCAATATCACACAGCGTAAAATATGGGTTTTTATCCACTAGTCTTATTGTGTCCATGTCAACTGTTGCAGGCCGTCCGGAGCGTTCGCTGTCTTTAAGTTCAAACTCGCCGTTCCTAAACCAGGCGTATCCATTTTGTACAGTACGATCGGTAACTCCAGATTTCACGTGGAGATTGGATATCTTTTTGGCTCTTTCGTTTGTCGAAGATGCTCATTTTCTTTCTCCATTTTAACTCTGCTTAAGGCCACTAAAATGCTGTCATAGTTGTATGCTACAACTAGGTTAATAGAATATTCCACTCCCCTAACTATTCCCCTCCCACTACACGTCTTATGTAACGACTTCGTGTTTTACAATTTTAATTCTTCAACTTGTTATCTGATGTAAATTTTGTTGAGGCGTAATGAGGTACAATTCTTCAGACGCCAAAAAAGTGTGAAGTGACATTTAATCATAATACGAATTTAAATATTCGTTTCACACATCGCCAAGCAAGTTGGCGTCAACGCAAATGGGTTGATCGAATAAAAAGTATACAAAGTGTAAAGATGGGTATTTTAAAAAGGAATAAATTTATTTTTTATACCAATTATTTTCCCTTTTTTATACAGAAACAGAGCTAGCTCTCATATTACGTATCGTTAAGTTAATTGATATATGTGTTTGATTTTGTCCTCAATGTATAAACAAAGGTAATAAAGCGTAAAAGAAAAAGGCGTACATCCTGTTACGTTTATTCAAATGAAAAATACATCATTCATTTAATAATAAAAGACTTTTTAATTGACGGAAGTAATCTCGCAACATTTGCTACATTTAAATATCCATTTATCATATAGTAGAAAGTGTCATAAAGAGACTCCCTTTCCTTTAGACATTCTCGCGTGCACGTGTGATATTTGTGCTATTTCGTACGACCAATTGTCGTTTCTCGTCTTCCCAGAACTCTGAACCCCGAGTTTTCATTTTTATACTTACGTATAGACCTGGGATTTACCGAATCATATAGAAAATTATTTCTCAAAGATGGGCCGTGCGTTCTCTTTTTCTTTCTTTCCCTCTCCTTCTCTCATTGAACCTTAAAAGTTCTTTTCAGAGAGGGATAATAGTTTCAAGTCAGCGTCTACAATCAATTTGTCTCCTCTTCTTGAAGAACGGCAGCACCAGCAGCGTTTACTTCCAGAATTGTCCGACGGACTTGACATATACGCCGGTCTATTCCAACTAATGGTCCATTTAACATTGAAAAAAAGTCGCAAAATAGACTTACTTCTTCTTTTTCCTTTCTCTCGCGCGATTTTTTTCTCGGCTCGCCCCCTTTTATCAGATTTTGTGTTTCTTCCTTGTCATGACGAATTTCAGATGGTGTTTCACCGTTTTTTCCTTTCTATTGTATTTTTAGGGGTGTTGCGTGTATGGTTGGATTTCGAACTTTTCCGTTGGTTTTTTTTTTTGTAATCGTTTGCGATCATTGATGCGCTGGCGTTGGCAAAATAAAAATTTTTTTCCCAATGAAATTTATCGGTAATATTAAATGTTAGAGTGTTATTAAATATTAATGCAATTTTTACAATTTTAAATATGCGAAGTGTTCAAAACCTTTAAAATTTAACGTCTACAGAAGAGTGCTGCTTGTGTAAAAGCATGGGATTGCAAAATAACGTATTCAAAATTCATTAAAATTATGAAAATCTATCTCCCAAATCTCATTCCTTGATTTATTAAGCAGAAAGTCATCGTGGAAAACCAAAAAAAGTGTGCTCAGAGATATTGTCTAATCGTTGAAGTATCTCGAATTTCATTAAAATTCATTCGAAGTGAATTAACCCTAAGATGCATCAACCGAAATAGTATTTTATCCTGCATTATTGTAGGATGTATTAATGCCCATGTGGCGTACGTCGATATTCTGTTGAATCGCAAGCTGTATTGAGTAAAATTGTACATGAATAATAGCATGGAGAAGTATGCATGAAGTGTAAAGTTTGAGGACTTGAAGTTCGAGGAAACGTTGTTGCAATGTGCTAATGAATGTGTTGAACCACCTTCTATAGAAAGTAGAAGAAGAGAATTATAACATAATGGGTGGTGATTTCGAAGCAAATTGTGATGAGTTCTCTGGACCCAGTAGCGGCGACGATGGTGATGACACTAATGCAGAAAGTGTTAGTGATAGCGATTATCCAAACCCGAATATTGTATCCGCATCTTTTTACATTTCGCGAAGTAGCCTGAAGTTCAAATATAAAACCACTGACTAAAAATAAAGAGAAACTTTTCAGTTATTTGTGGCTGAAGTTGGGAAGGAATTTGTGGACTGTACCAACTTAGAAACAAAATGTGTTTATGCGTTTACAATAGAAACTCAAAGATGTGGATTGGTGAAACTGTTGACGAACTTACATGCATTATAACGTCTCTCTACATTACATCCTAGTGTAGATAGTAGCACAAAAACTAGTATTGCTTATCTTTAAAAAAACTAATAATCTTTCGGTACTTCTAGTGAAGGAACTAGCTTGTTAATCCAGAGAGTAGAGGCGATTTTGTATAAAAATTCTTAGGGGGTACCACAGCCTTAATCCTTAGAAGTATCCTTACTAAAACTGAAGCATACGGATCCTCAAATATGTGCCAATGGGAAATTGATTGATATTTAATTAAAGACTGTACTTTGTTATTGTATTGCTCTCTTAATGAAGTAGCCTGTTGGATAATAAAGACAATTTATTGTATAATTTATTATTATTATATACACTTCGTGACGATATTGTAGTACATTTGGCAGGACGAATACTCACTTCGTTCTCTTGGACAATTGCATGTTTAAACGATAAAGGGAGGTATTATTTTTTCTTTGTTGTATCGCAAGCATTAGGAAAACTCACAGGAATTATGTTCGTTAATAACACCACAGTTTGCCTGAAGAGCGTCGATATACACGAAATGCGTCGTAAACAAGATATTACCAACATTTCAATTATTTTCAGACGTTCAATGCAATGAATATTTGTAAAAATCTATTACAATATTTACTTCCATATCGCATTATATTTCTTATTTTAATGCTTAACGCATATACAGTAGTGTCCGGTTATAATGAACTACTACTGGCTACTAAAAATGGTTCATTATAGCCGAAATTCATTATATCTAACAAAAAATAAATTTGAAAAATAAATTAGTACAAACGATTCTTGTATTGTATACTTAATTTAAATGAACAAAAATTTATTATTTAACAGATTGTTTAAAATAGTCACTTATTTTAGACTGTTTATAAGACAAAGTTACGTAAATATCATTCAAATACATTTCTACATTAGCCAGGCTGTTCAAAATGTTATCTGGAGCTTCATTCATTTGTAAAAAATTACGTACATCTATATTTTGCACAACCTTTACAATGGGCACTTGCGGTAATGACGCATTAGCAGCACTGCCTTCAGCTTCATTATTCTCTTCTTCATTCTCACTGTCACTCGTATTAGTTGCTGATTTTGAACGTACCCAAGCAACAATATCGTCATCTAACAAAGTTTCAGTACACATAACATTCTCATCGATACGCACATAGTCTTCAAAATTAGCATCCATTTCCACAGTTAGAGGTAGACCATCACCATTATTTTCAACATTATCAAGATCAGTTCTCTATAGCCACTCACTTAACGGGATTTCATCATCGTCATCGAATCTGTTTTGATGTTTAAGAAATCCTGCATGTTTGAAACAATTTGTTATTGTTTTGCTGTGATGTTTTGCCATGCCATGTGAATACAGTTCATCGCATCAACAAGACTAATACGACTGCCTTCTGCACTGCTATTAATCATTATTTTTGAAAGAAGAATTCGTCGATAATTGCTCTTCAAACTGTGGATAACGCCTTGATCCATTGGTTGTTATTTGGAACTGGTATTAGGAGGTATAAAAACCAATTTAATGAATTTCAAATTCTTTACCTCAGGGTGCGCTGGACAATTGTCTACTAGTCATAGAATTTTTCTCCTTATTTCATTATCCCAATCGCGCAATTCGTTACAAAAAATATCTGACGTCATCCATGCTTTTTTATTAGAACTGTATTTTACAGGCAATCGTTGGCCGCGAAAACATCGTGGGTTTTGGGATTTGCCAATAATAAGAAACTTCCTTTTTCTGTGTGTAAAATTTGCTGTAACCAAAACCGTGAGCCTTTCTTTTTAGTTTTCCACCAATGCAACTATCGCCCTTAAATTTCAACGTTCTGTTGGGCATTAGCCTGTAGAATAGACCCGTTTTATCTGCATTGAAGATGTCGTGGTCTTCATAACTTCATGTTGGGGCATTTATTTTGCAACCAATAACTACTTCCATATTAACTGAGGCTGCTTCGCCTACAACTTTTCCAATGTTGATATCGTGGCGTTTTTTAAATCTTTCGATCCAGCTTCGACTACACTTGAAATCGCTATCTTCCACTTTGCTTCCCAAGTCTTCTGCTTTTGTTTGCAGTAAATCACCGGTAATCGTCGCATTCTTACCTCTTTGATGAGAAAACCATAACAAAAGCCGTTTATCCACTTTATCGTGAGCTGATTTTCTAATTTTTTTGGCATTAGAATTTTTTTTTTGTTCATAATAATTCTTGAGTATTTTATCTCTTTCTTTCCAAATCATAACCGTCGACTTGTTTAAATTCAGATTCTTACACACATCAGCTTGTTGTAAACCACTTTGTAATTTTTTAATAATTTCATACTTTCTTTCTAAAGTGAAAGCTTTGCGCTTTTGTTTTTGGCGCCATGTTTATAGACCCACAAGCTACAATTGGTAAATACTGTTGCACGAACGGACAACGTAACGTGACTAATTTGTGAGACAGACTGAAGGGGCGATAAGGAAAGTTCATTATAAGCGGCACATTGTTTTCGGTTGAAACGTAAAATATGGTTCATTATATGCGAAAGTTCAATATATGCGAGTTCATTACAAGCGAAGAAAAATACATTGATCTTAAGGGACGATTTATTTGACCATCTAAAACGGTTTATAATAACCGAGAATTCAATATAACCGGGTTCATTATAAGTGGTCCCTACTGTATTTTCTATGCAAAATAAGGATGATTCATTTGGAGGAACTTTTTAAAAAAATAAAAAAAAAGTAATAACTTCAATTTTATCGACTATTATTTATTATCATACAAAAGAATCATTCTTGACATTTATTTTTTAAAAATTACTTTCTTCAAATGTTGGTCGTAACTGTGCATAACATGATCCATTCTGAAGTTCAAATTTTCGATGACGCGAAGTGGTGTTTGGCGAATAACGCGAATAATGGTGGCTTCAATTGCTCAATCGTATCTGGCGTATCTACATATGTATACTTTGGACTTTATGTAGCTCCAAAGGAAGAAGTAAAGATGTGATATCGCATGATCTAGGCGGCCATTGCATAGGTCCGTTACATGAAATTAAATGTTCATCATATCGTTCTCGTAATAAAGCCATACTTGCATGGGCTGCGTGGCAAATAGCGCCTTCTTGTTGGAACAAAATGTCCTCGAGATGACAGGCTTCAATTTCAGGTAGCAATTAGGTAACGATAAAGGGTGCCATTCGCAATTACGTTGCGGTCGTCTTCATTTTTTAAGAAATATTGAGCGATGATTCCGCTTGCCCATAAAACGCACCAAGCCATGGATATAATGGCAGTTCTTGAATCTCTTCGGGTTGCTCTTCATTCCATATACAACAATAGTGCTCGCGTATGTAACTATCAAGCTAGAAATGAGCCTTATCACTGAACAAAATTTTGGTCGAAACAGCAGAACTTCTTGAAGTTTTTCAAGATTCGAAAGGTCGGCTGTTTTCGATTCTTGAACGAGTTGAATTTTGTATGCTTTTAAACCAAGATACTCACGTAAAATACGCCAAATTATGGCATACGACAAGCAAAGCTGTTGAGATCTACGTCGCGTCGAGTCTCGACAGTAATCGCGTATACTCTGAACTACTACCATAGCTATATTTTCTTCACTACATGCTAGAGTGATCTATTTGGCCGCGCATTATCCAATAATGAAGACTGCGTTTCAAATATTTTGATGGTACAGCGAATTGTGCATTCGGTGGGCCGATTACGTAGACCATAACTTGCTCCAAATGCACGAAGTACATTTCTCGTAGAACGCTGACTTTCGTAATACAGCTAAATAATTTGTGGCAGCTGTGCCGGGCTCAGTCTTTCCATAATAAAATGTCACACGATACTTAACTAAAATAGCGTGAAAGTTTGACACGACCCACTCTTTATCTGTCAAAAACTCGCTATTGAAAAAAGTGCATCATAATGAATCACCCATTATTTGTATAAATCTCATAAATTTAAAAAGCTTTTACTTCGTTTTAAAATTCATTTAAACAAACCATATTTGGATTGTCTTTTTTTAAATATTTATATACTTATTGCATACCTAATAATATGGAAAATATGTCTATTTTGTAACAGAACACAGTCTTTCCCTCGTATTCATTAAAAATAAATCAGAAATACTGGATAATAAACAAACATTGTTTTGTTTGTAGGAAGTTATTATAACGTCATTTAGATAAATGTATGAAATGATAATGTACATTTTAGCATCAATTTAAATCTACATATTTATAGGAACATTATGAAATTATTGAATGTACATGGGGATCACTAAATTATCATCAAATCTATGCATTAGAGAAGTTTTTTCTGTAACATTGTAGCGGTACTTTTTAGTTTGATTCCGCGGTGAATGTAAAAAATATTTAACGAACATTTATACACAGTTAACATGCTTTTCTCGTTTTCGCTATTAAACCTACTAATAACATGTGCGTATTTGGCTGCAAATGTAAGTTTATAGTTAGCATTACTAGCAGGTATATTCATTAAGGTTTTTTTTTTGTTGATCAGAAAATAAACAAGAAAATGCTAATATTCTATTAAACCTAAAGTTAACTATTTATTAATTTTTTAACAAAATGCACGAATTAATTAAGAATATATTCTTTAACATTGTTTATGATTGCTTCCTAATGACCTGGCAGTTTCTAATTTCCACGCCTGAATGATTTACATGTGAAAAAGTCGTCAAGGCAGTTTTGAAACGCGTCTTCGTTGTTAAAAGAGATTCCTCGATAGTTACTTCATAAAGAGTGAAAGAGATAGAAATCTGACGCAGCAAGATCAAGAAAATAAAGTGGATACAGACTGAACTCCCAACTGGGTTTTTGAATGACCGCTTTTGTAATAACGGGTGGGCAAATTTAAAGGTAGGAAGTAAATTGGCTGTCAAATGATGAAATGGCAAGAATTGAGCTGTCATCCTTTGACATTTATTTAGTAAAAAGTTGGGAAATTTTAACCATGGAATGTTACACTCTTGAACAAAGAATTTTAATTGTGAAAATTTACTATCAAAATGGTGAAAATTTGACTGTATCACTTCGTAAAATTCGAGCAAGTTTTCCTCGTAATCAGGCTCCTTCTGAGACTTCTTTGGGTAATTTAATCGCTAAATTCGAGGCTCACGGTACTGTTGCTGACAATAGACTAAAACAATACGCTCATAGTGGCCGTAGTAGTGCAAACATAGCCGCTGTACAGCAGTGTTGAGAATGGGCCAGGAACAACAACTCGTCGACGTTCGCAACAAATGGGCATCACCAGAGGCACTTTGCGCAACATTTTGCATAACGATCTTCATCTTCCCGCTTATAAAGTTCAATTCGTTCAAGAATTAAAGCCGGCCGACCATTGTTTGCGTCGAAGGTTTGTGAATTGACTGTTTGAAAAACTGAACGAAAACAACCCATTTTTAAACAAAATCATCTTTAGTGATGAAGCCCATTTTCAATTAGTCGGTTATGTAAACAAACAAAATTGTCACATAAGGGGTTCACAAAATCCATAAACAGTCCTATGATAGAAAAACAATTACATCCGACGTGACCGTACGGTTTCGTGGTCGAATCGGCCCGAATCGAAAATTAGCAAGAAAACGCCGTGATCGTGAATTCTCTGCGCTACCAAACCATGATAACCGATCTTTTGTGGCCAAAATTGGTTAATGTTGACATCAGTGATCTTTGGTTTCAGCAAGACGGCGTCGCAAGCCACACAGCCGGCCAAACAATTCAGTTATTGCATGAGAAATTTGCCGGTCGGATAATTTCCGGGTTTACGTGAACAAACCACAAATAATTGACGCTTTGAAAGATGGAATTCGGCGCTGCATTGACGAGGTAAGCGAAGCTTTGTTGCAAAATGTGGTTCAAAATTTTGTG
>JAVIWB010001108.1:0-10159 GCA_031893035.1 Dermolepida albohirtum
GTACTTATAGTTGTGACACGACTGTTACGCTGCTTCAAACCAGAACATTGTATCTCTTCTCGTTCCGAAGTTATTAGCAACCTTAGAACGCCATAAGACAGAGCTCACATGTAGCGTTAGGCGGAAACTGACTTTCAAAATTTATTGTTTTTTAGGTGTGTACTTATAGATTGTGACACGACTGTTACGCTGCTTCAAACCAGAACATTTTATCTCTTCTCGTTCCGAAGTTATTAGCGACCTTAGAACGCCATCAGACAGAGCTCACATGTAGCGTTAGGCGGAAACTGACTTTCAAAAGTGATTGTTTTTTAGGTGTGTTTTTGATTGTACACGTGTTTCGCGCTTCAAACCAGAACATTGTATCTCTTCTCGTTCCGAAGTTATTAGCAACCTTAGAACGCCATAAGCCCGAGCTCACATGTAGCGTTAGTCGGAAACTGACTTTCAAAAGTGATTGTTTTTTTGGTGTGCACTTATAGATTGTGACACAACTGTTACGCTGCTTCAAACCAGAACATTGTATCTCTTCTCGTTCCGAAGTTATTAGCAACCTTAGGACGCCATAAGACAGAGCTCACATGTAGCGTTAGGCGGAAACTGACTTTCAAAAGTGATTGTTTTTTAGGTGTGTACTTATAGATTGTGACACGGCTGTTACGCTGGCCATAAGACAGAGCTCACATGTAGCGTTAGGCGGAAACTGACTTTCAAAAGTGATTGTTTTTTAGGTGTGTACTTATAGATTGTGACACGACTGTTACGCTGCTTCAAACCAGAACATTGTATCTCTTCTCGTTCCGAAGTTATTAGCAACCTTAGAACGCCATAAGACAGAGCTCACATGTAGCGTTAGGCGGAAACTGACTTTCAAAAGTGATTGTTTTTTAGGTGTGTACTTATAGATTGTGACACGACTGTTACGCTGCTTCAAACCAGAACATTGTATCTCTTCTCGTTCCGAAGTTATTAGCAACCTTAGAACGCCATAAGACAGAGCTCACATGTAGCGTTAGGCGGAAACTGACTTTCAAAAGTGATTGTTTTTTAGGTGTGTACTTATAGATTGTGACACGACTGTTACGCTGCTTCAAACCAGAACATTGTATCTCTTCTCGTTCCGAAGTTATTAGCAACCTTAGAACGCCATAAGACAGAGCTCACATGTAGCGTTAGGCGGAAACTGACTTTCAAAAGTGATTGTTTTTTAGGTGTGTACTTATAGATTGTGACACGACTGTTACGCTGCTTCAAACCAGAACATTGTATCTCTTCTCGTTCCGAAGTTATTAGCAACCTTAGAACGCCATAAGACAGAGCTCACATGTAGCGTTAGGCGGAAACTGACTTTCAAAAGTGATTGTTTTTTAGGTGTGTACTTATAGATTGTGACACGACTGTTACGCTGCTTCAAACCAGAACATTGTATCTCTTCTCGTTCCGAAGTTATTAGCAACCTTAGAACGCCATAAGACAGAGCTCACATGTAGCGTTAGGCGGAAACTGACTTTCAAAAGTGATTGTTTTTTAGGTGTGTACTTATAGATTGTGACACGACTGTTACGCTGCTTCAAACCAGAACATTGTATCTCTTCTCGTTCCGAAGTTATTAGCAACCTTAGAACGCCATAAGACAGAGCTCACATGTAGCGTTAGGCGGAAACTGACTTTCAAAAGTGATTGTTTTTTAGGTGTGTACTTATAGATTGTGACACGACTGTTACGCTGCTTCAAACCAGAACATTGTATCTCTTCTCGTTCCGAAGTTATTAGCAACCTTAGAACGCCATAAGACAGAGCTCACATGTAGCGTTAGGCGGAAACTGACTTTCAAAAGTGATTGTTTTTTAGGTGTGTACTTATAGATTGTGACACGACTGTTACGCTGCTTCAAACCAGAACATTGTATCTCTTCTCGTTCCGAAGTTATTAGCAACCTTAGAACGCCATAAGACAGAGCTCACATGTAGCGTTAGGCGGAAACTGACTTTCAAAAGTGATTGTTTTTTAGGTGTGTACTTATAGATTGTGACACGACTGTTACGCTGCTTCAAACCAGAACATTGTATCTCTTCTCGTTCCGAAGTTATTAGCAACCTTAGAACGCCATAAGACAGAGCTCACATGTAGCGTTAGGCGGAAACTGACTTTCAAAAGTGATTGTTTTTTAGGTGTGTACTTATAGATTGTGACACGACTGTTACGCTGCTTCAAACCAGAACATTGTATCTCTTCTCGTTCCGAAGTTATTAGCAACCTTAGAACGCCATAAGACAGAGCTCACATGTAGCGTTAGGCGGAAACTGACTTTCAAAAGTGATTGTTTTTTAGGTGTGTACTTATAGATTGTGACACGACTGTTACGCTGCTTCAAACCAGAACATTGTATCTCTTCTCGTTCCGAAGTTATTAGCAACCTTAGAACGCCATAAGACAGAGCTCACATGTAGCGTTAGGCGGAAACTGACTTTCAAAAGTGATTGTTTTTTAGGTGTGTACTTATAGATTGTGACACGACTGTTACGCTGCTTCAAACCAGAACATTGTATCTCTTCTCGTTCCGAAGTTATTAGCAACCTTAGAACGCCATAAGACAGAGCTCACATGTAGCGTTAGGCGGAAACTGACTTTCAAAAGTGATTGTTTTTTAGGTGTGTACTTATAGATTGTGACACGACTGTTACGCTGCTTCAAACCAGAACATTGTATCTCTTCTCGTTCCGAAGTTATTAGCAACCTTAGAACGCCATAAGACAGAGCTCACATGTAGCGTTAGGCGGAAACTGACTTTCAAAAGTGATTGTTTTTTAGGTGTGTACTTATAGATTGTGACACGACTGTTACGCTGCTTCAAACCAGAACATTGTATCTCTTCTCGTTCCGAAGTTATTAGCAACCTTAGAACGCCATAAGACAGAGCTCACATGTAGCGTTAGGCGGAAACTGACTTTCAAAAGTGATTGTTTTTTAGGTGTGTACTTATAGATTGTGACACGACTGTTACGCTGCTTCAAACCAGAACATTGTATCTCTTCTCGTTCCGAAGTTATTAGCAACCTTAGAACGCCATAAGACAGAGCTCACATGTAGCGTTAGGCGGAAACTGACTTTCAAAAGTGATTGTTTTTTAGGTGTGTACTTATAGATTGTGACACGACTGTTACGCTGCTTCAAACCAGAACATTGTATCTCTTCTCGTTCCGAAGTTATTAGCAACCTTAGAACGCCATAAGACAGAGCTCACATGTAGCGTTAGGCGGAAACTGACTTTCAAAAGTGATTGTTTTTTAGGTGTGTACTTATAGATTGTGACACGACTGTTACGCTGCTTCAAACCAGAACATTGTATCTCTTCTCGTTCCGAAGTTATTAGCAACCTTAGAACGCCATAAGACAGAGCTCACATGTAGCGTTAGGCGGAAACTGACTTTCAAAAGTGATTGTTTTTTAGGTGTGTACTTATAGATTGTGACACGACTGTTACGCTGCTTCAAACCAGAACATTGTATCTCTTCTCGTTCCGAAGTTATTAGCAACCTTAGAACGCCATAAGACAGAGCTCACATGTAGCGTTAGGCGGAAACTGACTTTCAAAAGTGATTGTTTTTTAGGTGTGTACTTATAGATTGTGACACGACTGTTACGCTGCTTCAAACCAGAACATTGTATCTCTTCTCGTTCCGAAGTTATTAGCAACCTTAGAACGCCATAAGACAGAGCTCACATGTAGCGTTAGGCGGAAACTGACTTTCAAAAGTGATTGTTTTTTAGGTGTGTACTTATAGATTGTGACACGACTGTTACGCTGCTTCAAACCAGAACATTGTATCTCTTCTCGTTCCGAAGTTATTAGCAACCTTAGAACGCCATAAGACAGAGCTCACATGTAGCGTTAGGCGGAAACTGACTTTCAAAAGTGATTGTTTTTTAGGTGTGTACTTATAGATTGTGACACGACTGTTACGCTGCTTCAAACCAGAACATTGTATCTCTTCTCGTTCCGAAGTTATTAGCAACCTTAGAACGCCATAAGACAGAGCTCACATGTAGCGTTAGGCGGAAACTGACTTTCAAAAGTGATTGTTTTTTAGGTGTGTACTTATAGATTGTGACACGACTGTTACGCTGCTTCAAACCAGAACATTGTATCTCTTCTCGTTCCGAAGTTATTAGCAACCTTAGAACGCCATAAGACAGAGCTCACATGTAGCGTTAGGCGGAAACTGACTTTCAAAAGTGATTGTTTTTTAGGTGTGTACTTATAGATTGTGACACGACTGTTACGCTGCTTCAAACCAGAACATTGTATCTCTTCTCGTTCCGAAGTTATTAGCAACCTTAGAACGCCATAAGACAGAGCTCACATGTAGCGTTAGGCGGAAACTGACTTTCAAAAGTGATTGTTTTTTAGGTGTGTACTTATAGATTGTGACACGACTGTTACGCTGCTTCAAACCAGAACATTGTATCTCTTCTCGTTCCGAAGTTATTAGCAACCTTAGAACGCCATAAGACAGAGCTCACATGTAGCGTTAGGCGGAAACTGACTTTCAAAAGTGATTGTTTTTTAGGTGTGTACTTATAGATTGTGACACGACTGTTACGCTGCTTCAAACCAGAACATTGTATCTCTTCTCGTTCCGAAGTTATTAGCAACCTTAGAACGCCATAAGACAGAGCTCACATGTAGCGTTAGGCGGAAACTGACTTTCAAAAGTGATTGTTTTTTAGGTGTGTACTTATAGATTGTGACACGACTGTTACGCTGCTTCAAACCAGAACATTGTATCTCTTCTCGTTCCGAAGTTATTAGCAACCTTAGAACGCCATAAGACAGAGCTCACATGTAGCGTTAGGCGGAAACTGACTTTCAAAAGTGATTGTTTTTTAGGTGTGTACTTATAGATTGTGACACGACTGTTACGCTGCTTCAAACCAGAACATTGTATCTCTTCTCGTTCCGAAGTTATTAGCGACCTTAGAACGCCATAAGACAGAGCTCACATGTAGCGTTAGGCGGAAACTGACTTTCAAAAGTGATTGTTTTTTAGGTGTGTACTTATAGATTGTGACACGACTGTTACGCTGCTTCAAACCAGAACATTGTATCTCTTCTTGTTCCGAAGTTATTAGCGACCTTAGAACGCCATCAGACAGAGCTCACATGTAGCGTTAGGCGGAAACTGACTTTCAAAAGTGATTGTTTTTTAGGTGTGTACTTATAGATTGTGACACGACTGTTACGCTGCTTCAAACCAGAACATTGTATCTCTTCTCGTTCCGAAGTTATTAGCGACCTTAGAACGCCATCAGACAGAGCTCACATGTAGCGTTAGGCGGAAACTGACTTTCAAAAGTGATTGTTTTTTAGGTGTGTACTTATAGATTGTGACACGACTGTTACGCTGCTTCAAACCAGAACATTGTATCTCTTCTCGTTCCGAAGTTATTAGCGACCTTAGAACGCCATCAGACAGAGCTCACATGTAGCGTTAGGCGGAAACTGACTTTCAAAAGTGATTGTTTTTTAGGTGTGTACTTATAGATTGTGACACGACTGTTACGCTGCTTCAAACCAGAACATTGTATCTCTTCTCGTTCCGAAGTTATTAGCGACCTTAGAACGCCATCAGACAGAGCTCACATGTAGCGTTAGGCGGAAACTGACTTTCAAAAGTGATTGTTTTTTAGGTGTGTACTTATAGATTGTGACACGACTGTTACGCTGCTTCAAACCAGAACATTGTATCTCTTCTCGTTCCGAAGTTATTAGCGACCTTAGAACGCCATCAGACAGAGCTCACATGTAGCGTTAGGCGGAAACTGACTTTCAAAAGTGATTGTTTTTTAGGTGTGTACTTATAGATTGTGACACGACTGTTACGCTGCTTCAAACCAGAACATTGTATCTCTTCTCGTTCCGAAGTTATTAGCGACCTTAGAACGCCATCAGACAGAGCTCACATGTAGCGTTAGGCGGAAACTGACTTTCAAAAGTGATTGTTTTTTAGGTGTGTACTTATAGATTGTGACACGACTGTTACGCTGCTTCAAACCAGAACATTGTATCTCTTCTCGTTCCGAAGTTATTAGCGACCTTAGAACGCCATCAGACAGAGCTCACATGTAGCGTTAGGCGGAAACTGACTTTCAAAAGTGATTGTTTTTTAGGTGTGTACTTATAGATTGTGACACGACTGTTACGCTGCTTCAAACCAGAACATTGTATCTCTTCTCGTTCCGAAGTTATTAGCGACCTTAGAACGCCATCAGACAGAGCTCACATGTAGCGTTAGGCGGAAACTGACTTTCAAAAGTGATTGTTTTTTAGGTGTGTACTTATAGATTGTGACACGACTGTTACGCTGCTTCAAACCAGAACATTGTATCTCTTCTCGTTCCGAAGTTATTAGCGACCTTAGAACGCCATCAGACAGAGCTCACATGTAGCGTTAGGCGGAAACTGACTTTCAAAAGTGATTGTTTTTTAGGTGTGTACTTATAGATTGTGACACGACTGTTACGCTGCTTCAAACCAGAACATTGTATCTCTTCTCGTTCCGAAGTTATTAGCGACCTTAGAACGCCATCAGACAGAGCTCACATGTAGCGTTAGGCGGAAACTGACTTTCAAAAGTGATTGTTTTTTAGGTGTGTACTTATAGATTGTGACACGACTGTTACGCTGCTTCAAACCAGAACATTGTATCTCTTCTCGTTCCGAAGTTATTAGCGACCTTAGAACGCCATCAGACAGAGCTCACATGTAGCGTTAGGCGGAAACTGACTTTCAAAAGTGATTGTTTTTTAGGTGTGTACTTATAGATTGTGACACGACTGTTACGCTGCTTCAAACCAGAACATTGTATCTCTTCTCGTTCCGAAGTTATTAGCGACCTTAGAACGCCATCAGACAGAGCTCACATGTAGCGTTAGGCGGAAACTGACTTTCAAAAGTGATTGTTTTTTAGGTGTGTACTTATAGATTGTGACACGACTGTTACGCTGCTTCAAACCAGAACATTGTATCTCTTCTCGTTCCGAAGTTATTAGCGACCTTAGAACGCCATCAGACAGAGCTCACATGTAGCGTTAGGCGGAAACTGACTTTCAAAAGTGATTGTTTTTTAGGTGTGTACTTATAGATTGTGACACGACTGTTACGCTGCTTCAAACCAGAACATTGTATCTCTTCTCGTTCCGAAGTTATTAGCGACCTTAGAACGCCATCAGACAGAGCTCACATGTAGCGTTAGGCGGAAACTGACTTTCAAAAGTGATTGTTTTTTAGGTGTGTACTTATAGATTGTGACACGACTGTTACGCTGCTTCAAACCAGAACATTGTATCTCTTCTCGTTCCGAAGTTATTAGCGACCTTAGAACGCCATCAGACAGAGCTCACATGTAGCGTTAGGCGGAAACTGACTTTCAAAAGTGATTGTTTTTTAGGTGTGTACTTATAGATTGTGACACGACTGTTACGCTGCTTCAAACCAGAACATTGTATCTCTTCTCGTTCCGAAGTTATTAGCGACCTTAGAACGCCATCAGACAGAGCTCACATGTAGCGTTAGGCGGAAACTGACTTTCAAAAGTGATTGTTTTTTAGGTGTGTACTTATAGATTGTGACACGACTGTTACGCTGCTTCAAACCAGAACATTGTATCTCTTCTCGTTCCGAAGTTATTAGCGACCTTAGAACGCCATCAGACAGAGCTCACATGTAGCGTTAGGCGGAAACTGACTTTCAAAAGTGATTGTTTTTTAGGTGTGTACTTATAGATTGTGACACGACTGTTACGCTGCTTCAAACCAGAACATTGTATCTCTTCTCGTTCCGAAGTTATTAGCAACCTTAGAACGCCATAAGACAGAGCTCACATGTAGCGTTAGGCGGAAACTGACTTTCAAAAGTGATTGTTTTTTAGGTGTGTACTTATAGATTGTGACACGACTGTTACGCTGCTTCAAACCAGAACATTGTATCTCTTCTCGTTCCGAAGTTATTAGCAACCTTAGAACGCCATAAGACAGAGCTCACATGTAGCGTTAGGCGGAAACTGACTTTCAAAAGTGATTGTTTTTTAGGTGTGTACTTATAGATTGTGACACGACTGTTACGCTGCTTCAAACCAGAACATTGTATCTCTTCTCGTTCCGAAGTTATTAGCAACCTTAGAACGCCATAAGACAGAGCTCACATGTAGCGTTAGGCGGAAACTGACTCTCATGTAGCGTTAGGCGGAAACTGACTTTCAAAAGTGATTGTTTTTTAGGTGTGTACTTATAGATTGTGACACGACTGTTACGCTGCTTCAAACCAGAACATTGTATCTCTTCTCGTTCCGAAGTTATTAGCAACCTTAGAACGCCATAAGACAGAGCTCACATGTAGCGTTAGGCGGAAACTGACTTTCAAAAGTGATTGTTTTTTAGGTGTGTACTTATAGATTGTGACACGACTGTTACGCTGCTTCAAACCAGAACATTGTATCTCTTCTCGTTCCGAAGTTATTAGCAACCTTAGAACGCCATAAGACAGAGCTCACATGTAGCGTTAGGCGGAAACTGACTTTCAAAAGTGATTGTTTTTTAGGTGTGTACTTATAGATTGTGACACGACTGTTACGCTGCTTCAAACCAGAACATTGTATCTCTTCTCGTTCCGAAGTTATTAGCAACCTTAGAACGCCATAAGACAGAGCTCACATGTAGCGTTAGGCGGAAACTGACTTTCAAAAGTGATTGTTTTTTAGGTGTGTACTTATAGATTGTGACACGACTGTTACGCTGCTTCAAACCAGAACATTGTATCTCTTCTCGTTCCGAAGTTATTAGCAACCTTAGAACGCCATAAGACAGAGCTCACATGTAGCGTTAGGCGGAAACTGACTTTCAAAAGTGATTGTTTTTTAGGTGTGTACTTATAGATTGTGACACGACTGTTACGCTGCTTCAAACCAGAACATTGTATCTCTTCTCGTTCCGAAGTTATTAGCAACCTTAGAACGCCATAAGACAGAGCTCACATGTAGCGTTAGGCGGAAACTGACTTTCAAAAGTGATTGTTTTTTAGGTGTGTACTTATAGATTGTGACACGACTGTTACGCTGCTTCAAACCAGAACATTGTATCTCTTCTCGTTCCGAAGTTATTAGCAACCTTAGAACGCCATAAGACAGAGCTCACATGTAGCGTTAGGCGGAAACTGACTTTCAAAAGTGATTGTTTTTTAGGTGTGTACTTATAGATTGTGACACGACTGTTACGCTGCTTCAAACCAGAACATTGTATCTCTTCTCGTTCCGAAGTTATTAGCAACCTTAGAACGCCATAAGACAGAGCTCACATGTAGCGTTAGGCGGAAACTGACTTTCAAAAGTGATTGTTTTTTAGGTGTGTACTTATAGATTGTGACACGACTGTTACGCTGCTTCAAACCAGAACATTGTATCTCTTCTCGTTCCGAAGTTATTAGCAACCTTAGAACGCCATAAGACAGAGCTCACATGTAGCGTTAGGCGGAAACTGACTTTCAAAAGTGATTGTTTTTTAGGGGTGTACTTATAGATTGTGACACGACTGTTACGCTGCTTCAAACCAGAACATTGTATCTCTTCTCGTTCCGAAGTTATTAGCAACCTTAGAACGCCATAAGACAGAGCTCACATGTAGCGTTAGGCGGAAACTGACTTTCAAAAGTGATTGTTTTTTAGGTGTGTACTTATAGATTGTGACACGACTGTTACGCTGCTTCAAACCAGAACATTGTATCTCTTCTCGTTCCGAAGTTATTAGCAACCTTAGAACGCCATAAGACAGAGCTCACATGTAGCGTTAGGCGGAAACTGACTTTCAAAAGTGATTGTTTTTTAGGTGTGTACTTATAGATTGTGACACGACTGTTACGCTGCTTCAAACCAGAACATTGTATCTCTTCTCGTTCCGAAGTTATTAGCAACCTTAGAACGCCATAAGACAGAGCTCACATGTAGCGTTAGGCGGAAACTGACTTTCAAAAGTGATTGTTTTTTAGGTGTGTACTTATAGATTGTGACACGACTGTTACGCTGCTTCAAACCAGAACATTGTATCTCTTCTCGTTCCGAAGTTATTAGCAACCTTAGAACGCCATAAGACAGAGCTCACATTTCGT
>JAVIWB010001109.1:0-10197 GCA_031893035.1 Dermolepida albohirtum
TACACGATTCCTTTAAAGAAAATAAATCTACCGGGCATCCCAGCCGCATGACGTGGTGGACACGCTGCAGGAGGGCCTGGAATTAAGCGATGACCAGTTTGCGGCGCTCAAGGCGGTTTACCCGGCCGCGACATACGATAAAGCGAATGGCATACTGGTTATCCCGAACATTATAGTGCCATCAAACGATACCGTAACCATAAGCTTTAGCGCCACGGTGGTGAGCTCCTTCAAGGATAACGACCCCATCGTCAATACGGCTGAAATCAGGGATCTTTCCTTAAAATCCACGGCGACCGTGCGCTATCAGGGGAAAAAGGCCGACCTTTTGGTGGAAAAAACTTACGCCAACCTGAAGCGGGTATCGGATGACCTCTATGAGGCGGAATTCAAGGTCTCGATAAAAAATCTTGGGGAAAGTACGGACGATTTGGAAATCCCGCTGGTATTGGTGGATGTGATGAGCGGGGGGCTTAGGCCAATCGGCGCGGGTGACGCCGCGAGCGGCAAAATTTACGGCACGGACAGCCGGGGCAATACGGTGGAAGGCAAATGGGAGCGCACGGGGAGCTCAGGCGACTATATCTATACCATTATCTGGGACGCGCTGCCCATACTTGCCGTGGGCGAAACATACACCCTTGTGTATAAGGGAGAAATACCGGTGGTGCCGGATGAAAACGGCCAGTTCAAAATAACCGCGGTAAACAACGCGACTGTAACCGGCAGCGTAAAGCCCGGCACGGGCGGTTCCGGGGGTACGACGATTATACTAAGAGCCGATTACGAGCTCAGAAAAACGATTACGAACGTCAACGGGAAGGCTGCCGCGGACTTGAGGCAATCCGACCTGTTCATGGGCGATGTGATAACCTACACGCTGAAGCTGGTTAACGATTCAAACGCGGAAATCAAGGGCCCTCTTGTGGATACGCTGCCCGCGATCAAGGCGGGAAGCGGCTTTGCGTGGCAATACGGGGTGAACGTCACGGTATCGGATTCCTCCTGGGGCGCGCCTGTATTATCAAACGGTAAGCTCACCTGGGAAAACGCGTCCGTACCGGCGAAATCGCAGGGGTCCGTGAAGGTTACGCTAAGCTACCCGGACGACAACCAAACGTTTGTGAAAGCATTTGGGGAGCCGCAATCCGCGGTGACGAACGTGGCGCAGTTCAATTCCAGCGACGGCAAGGTGAATTTGCGGGATACGGTTGTGCATATCGTCGCGGAGCTTTCGATTTCCTTTAGAAAGACCGTGGATAAACCCCGCCTTGATTCCGCCAGCCTGAACGAGGCGGATGGACGGTCATGTTTACCCTTTCCAGCTTTGGCACCGACCGCCGGGCGGAAAAATACAGCCTCATGGACGACCTTGCGATCATACGCAATAAATTTGACATCAAGGCCATTTCTTATGGCGCATTCACCGTGCTGGACTGGAGCGGACAACCCGCGGGGTACACAATCCAGCTTACGTTTACGGACGGCACGGTGCAGTCTTTCCCGTTTACCGTGGGCAACGTGGGCAGCGTCGCCCCAACGGGCGGAAAAACCATAGCGGACGTGGCCGCGGTGAAGTGGGACTTTGGCAATATTTCCAGTCTGGTTGTGAATAGTGATCCTATCGTTACGGCCGTAGCGAAGTCCGGGGTTTCCGGCAGAGTCCAAAACCGCATGTTCCTGGCTTATAATTTCAAATATGAGATGGACGAAGCGGAAGTGGACGTATATAACAGCGATACTATCAAAAAGGTGCTGTACGACGAATATGGCGAGCGCATCACCGATAGAGACGGCGACAATCCCGCTAAGCCGAACCAAAAGCTGACCTATGAAATCACGTATGTCAACAACAGAGCTACGGCTCTTGACATGCGTAATAACGTGACCATAAAAGAACTTTTGCAAACCGGCGGCCTGGATACTACCAAGGACCTTGTCATCAGCATCGTGCATGTGCAGGCCAACGGAGCGCGTACTTCATACGGCTACACCATCGCCGCCGGGGACTGGACCGGCGTGGAAAGCGGCAGCCCGCTTTCGAATCGTACGTATACCTTCGATATTCAAAAAGACAAGCTGCCACAGTATTTGCAGCCGAATGAAATGCTGATCATCCGCTTTGACATAACGACGAGTACGGCATTCAGGGATAGTACCCAATACACAGGCGGCGGCGCGGCGTCGGAATATTTCCGGTACCTTCTCTGGAATGAGGTTCAGGTCCATTACGCGGGAGAAACCGATTATGATATGGCTTATTCCGGCTATTTCGCCGCGGCGGAAAAGGCCTACATTCACCTGGAGAAAAGCGTTGTAGGTACCGGCTTCATGACTGCTACGGCGACCGACTTTATCTCAATGTACAATTCGGGATATACGGTGGCGAGCCAGAATGGCGCCATCATCGGCAACAACAACTTTACCATGAGCAGCCTGCCCCTGCAACAGTTCAGCAGTTTGATTAAGCGGGTCGTCATCTATGACATTACATTGGTGAACTCCCATGAATCAACGATATCATTCGCCATCCAAAGCGAGAAGCTGCTGACTGATACTGCCAGTTCTAACATGGAGCTAGTCGGCATTGTCACGGGCGCAGACAACTACGTAAAGCTCTCCAACGGCTCATACGGCATTAATATGTTCGATACGCCGTATACAGGATCAACTACTTATGGTTGCGCCTCTTTTCCGGATACTACTACTACGTATACGCTAATTGATGATAAAGGCAGGGAACTGACAAATCAGAGGGTCGGTGTAACTTTAACCCGGCCGAGCGCCTCAGTCGCAAGCATAAACTTAACAAATTGTATTATAGCGCCGGGGCAATCGGTAACGATTCGGTTGGCGATGCGGGAATTATCGGCTTCGACGGCTGTCGTAAGCGATTTGACAAATACCATACAACTTGATTTATCAAAATTACGGATAAACAGTAATACAGCCCCTATGGTTGGCGATGATTATGCCAAGTATTTCGAGATGGTGGACATGGAATTGTCCGGTGTGCAGACTTACAGCAACACCGCGGACATCTTGGGAAACCCGGTAGACAGGAATATAGCCACCTATACCGGGGGGTTTGAAGGCGGCACGCCGCAATATACGGTTACCATGGGCCTGCCCCTGATGGAGGTAGGCATCACAAAGGAAGCTGCCTACTACTCCGACGCCGAGGGTGCCGCGGGGAGCTGGAAGGAACTCGACGGTGAACATGGCTCGCCGGGCCTGAATAGCTGGATCAAGTGGGAGGTAAAGGTTACAAACCATAGCGCCATCAACAACCTGACAAGGTTTAACGTGGTAGACCAACTGCAGATACCATATCATGGATTTCATCAGTGTCACCGGCGATGCCGGTTCAGTTTCGAAATCCGCTTCGTCTGGCGGCAATGGCGGTAATGATCCCCTTAGTACGAATATATTAACCAACCTTACCTCTGATAGCGCCATATATAAGTCGTTTTTAAATTACGACGGTCTTTCAGGTACACCGGAGGAGATGTACAGAGTCACCTTTTGGCCGGGCGGCATCATGGGCACTAGTGCCTTGGGCGGGCTTAACCCCGGTAAGACCGCGACCATTACATTCATTGCTAAACCCGATATTACGTTGTTTCCCAACGCGGACCTTGACTACCGCAGCTACGAAAACGACGCCTATGTGGGCATTCCCAATGACCGTGTGTCCGTTTCAGAAGGTATGCCGATATACCGTGTCGGCCAAACCCGCCTGCTTGGCGCGAAAAACAGCGCTTCCATAACCGTGGGCGGGGCGTTCAGCTCGATATCGCAGAAATCCGTTACGAATGAAGCGGGCGATATCGGAACCAGCAAGGGAACGAACACCGTCTCCGTGAATCCAAACGGCACGTTTACCTACGGCCTGGAGGTCACCAACAAGGGCAACGCGAATTTCACGGATATGGTGCTGATCGACCGGCTGCCCATAGTAGGCGATGTCGGCGTAGTGAATGGACGTTCCGCCCGCGGCTCGCAGTTTAATGCCAGCTTTGCATCGAGTCCGCAGGTGACGGTTGAGATGAAGCAGAGCGGCGGGGATTGGGCGGCGCTCAGCGCGTCACAGTACCGGGTGGACTACAAGAGCAGCGTTGCTACCGACACGTTTGATACGACTGAATGGACGGGCGCGACTACTGGCTGGAACTCAAGCCCAACAGGGAGGAATACGCTGCGGGTGACCCTGCTAAACAGCACCGCTTTAAACGTGGGGGCGACATTGCGGGTGACTTTCAAGGCGGTCGTGGCTACGCCGTCCTCGGTAACGCCCGGGCAGTTCGCGTGGAACTCCTTTGGCTACCGGTATAAGGTCTATGATGATGTCACGCTTACCAACCGAACCATCGTGGCGGAGCCCGCGAAGGTGGGCGTCAAGATAGAAGGCGCGAAGATTGCCATAGATAAAAAGGTAAACGAGAGTACACAGCCGTTGTCCGGCGCGGTGTTCGGCATATACACGGACTCCGGCTGTACTGCGAAAGTGGCGGAAATAACAACAGGCGTGGATGGCAAGGCGTTAAGCGCGAGCCTCCCCAAACGGATGTACTATGTGAAGGAAATAACGCCGCCCAGCGGTTATCTGCCCTCGGGAAAGGTGTATGAGGTAGACTTGACCAACGCGGATGATAACACGCCTGTAGTCGTCAACGGCGGCAATATCATCAACAGCAAACACCTGTTTACGCTGTGCAGGCAAAAAGATGGCTGCTGGAGTAGACGCGCCTGCGTCGAATATCGTGATACAGGTTAAGGGCGTATTCTATGGGTATGGCGAAAACACCGTGACCCGCACGGTAACGTTTACCCCCGCCGAATGTACCGGCAGTGTCGTTAAGGAGCTTGACGGCCTGATCGTAGGCAACGAGTACGTAATCGCGGAAAACGGAACGACGTACGTGTTCACAGCGGCGGACGATGGGCGCGAAGCTTTCTTCGGACGGGAAGTTCATCATAAGCGGTAATCTCACCATCAACATCGAGAACAGCCTGCCCGTACCCGGCGAGCTGCGGATCAAGAAGGTTGTTGAGGGTACGGACGGCGGTGAAACGTTCACCATCCAGGTGACGGGCGTGTTCGATAGCCCGACCAACGCGCAAACGACGAAGAACATCGATATCACATCGTCAGAGCGCGTGAACGGCGAGAGCGGGTGGGTGACGGTACCCGGCGTGCTGTACGGCAAGACATACACCATATATGAAGCGTATGGCATGACGAACTACACGGTGGCGTACTCTAAAGAAGCTGTGACGGTACTCAACGCTAATGAGGAAGTGACCGTCACGAATACGCGCAGGACGCCGGGCACGCTCACGATCAACAAGACGGTGAGCGGCGCAACGCCGACAACGAACCTGGGATCGTTCTATGTGAGGGTGACAGGGCCGTTTACGGACGGGACTACGGTAAAGGAAGTGGAGCTGAAGTACGGGACCCGACAGATATAGATGGTGATCACAGAAATCCAGCTTGGCGCCACGTACACGGTAGCGGAATTCAACGTACCGTCAGGATATAACACGCCAACGTATCCGGGCTAAGCGAAACCGGCACGATTACCATGGGCGACACGAACAGAACCGTCACGGTAAACAATACGCCGCGTGATAAGGCGTCGCTGCGGGTGACGAAGCAAATCGCGGAAAATACTCTGGGATATTCGGGCGAGTTTTCGTTTAGGCTCATTGGGCCGCTTGTGAGCGACTGGGAAACCGCAGCAGTGCACCCAGGCAGCGTGACCACGAGCAGTACGGGTACCGTCATGTGGGAAGGCGCGGCGGACTTGGAGCTATCACCGGGAAAATACCGGATAGAAGAGATCTCGTCGGCGGATGCGGAATCCAACTACAAGCTCAAGAGCCACAGCATCAGCGTGGGCGGAGCGGCGGCGACACAACTAAGCAGCGCGTTGGATTATGAATTTACGGTTGTGGCGGGCCAGAATATAGTAATCGTGACGGTGAACGAAGTGAATACGGGCTCGCTGGGGGTAACGAAAGAGATTTATCACGCGGACGGCGCGCGCCGCTTAAGCGCAGCCAATGAAAAGATATATGTGGGGCTCTATACCGAATCCGGCTCGGCTGATGGGGACTCCGCTGGAATTGGTTTGGAACAGAGGATCAAGCTCTGTTACGACGAAGCGGTGTTTACCGATGTGCCGTATGGCATGTACGTGGTCTACGAGCTGGTGAAGGTAGGCAATAGCTACTCGCGCGCCTCGTCGCCGCTGTCGGACTTCCCGTACACCGTCACGGGCGATGGTGGGACGATCACCCTGAGCGCGGCAACGAACGCGAAGACTCTGGTGGAAATCGTGAACACGGAGCGTTTTGCGTCGGTGGATATTGAGATAGAAAAGGGGTTCGCGTCCAACGCGGATAAGGATGTCCTAAAGGATAAGACGTTTACCGTACGGCTTATTCGCGAGGACGGGGCGTTCGTTACAAGCACAGAGCGGGAATTAACGTTTACGCTCTCAGCCGGTAACAGCTGGCAAAAGGAGCTCTCAGGGCTGAAGCTGCCGGCGGGGAAATACCTCCTGTATGAAGTTCCCGAAACGGACGGCGGATGGAAGAATCTTACGCTGTCGGGGGTATGCGCGGGCTACGCCATGCCGGGGTTTGTAACCAATAAGGGGAGCCAAAATCCGGACGGCCTGCCCGACGGCGTGCCGGTAATATCGTTCACCATCAGCGCGAACGACATGGGTAATTCTGTGCAGGTAAGCGCGCTTGCCATGAATAAAGCGACTTCGAAGAAGCTGGCGTTCGAGCTCAAGAAGGGCGCGGACGATATCGGGGGCTTGGACGAGGAGAATAGGACATTTACGTTCCAGCTTATCAAAAAGGCCGATCAGCTTGATCAGGTGGTGGCAACTGGCAGAATAAAGAAGGCATCCACCTCGAACGAAGCGGTAACCGAATGGAAGGCGCCTGGAAGCGAGAACTGGGATTGGAACCCGGCCGAATATCTGTGGGAGATCGGCGCGACGTACTGGACCGTAGAGGATATTAACAACTACTTTACGCTCAAATCGGTGAGCGGCGGTACGCCGTTGTATCTGGGCACGGATCCTTATCTGGCGGGCGTGAGCTTTACGATAACGGACGATGTGAACACCGTAAGCCTGACATTTGAAAACGGGCGCAATATCATCACCACCATGTCGATTAAGAAAGAAGTGGTGAACGCTTCCGGAGAATCGGTGACGAGCTGGCCGGAGAACAGCGCGTTCACGTTCGGCGTGTACGCTGCGGACGCCCGTGGCGACAAGTACATGATCGGTACGGTTGTTGTAACGAACGGCGAATTGACGCCGATACAGCTAAGCGATGAGCCGGTGCTTATCGGCAGGACGTACTACATCAAGGAAATCAACACCGCCCCGGCGGGCCGGTACGAATTCCTTGAGATCACGGGCACGGGGCTTACTCAGGATTGGAACGATCAGCAGATGTACAGCTTCACGGCGATGGACGGACTCGTGATTACGGCGAAAAACGAGTTAATACCGGCGAATATGTCGCTGACCATCGTGAAGAACCTGGTGGACAGCCAGGGGAGCCAGGCGACATCCAAGCAGGACGAGCAGTTTGTGTTCGAGATCACGGATGGGACGCGGACGTTCTATCAGGTGATAACCGTGGGCGCGGGCAAATCGACCGCGAGCGTGAGTGTGGTTAATCTCACCGCGGGCGAGTACACCGTAACGGAGCTTGCCGCAAATTGGCGCTACACGCTTGTGAGCCAGAATGCCCAAAAGAAGACAATCAGCGACCCGGACGGGGTTTATACCTATACGTTTGAGAACAAGAGAAAGAGTAACAAATGGGTAAGCGACAAGGTATCGGAGACGAACGTCATGCCGGAATTGCAACAAACTTATTTTAATTGAGCGGCAAAGCGCTGTTAAGCGCCGGGTTATACTCCGGCGCTTAACAAACGAAATGCCGGTGAGGAAGCCATTAAAGAAGGCAGGGCAGAGCATCATAGGCAGCGTGTTGGGCGGCCGAAAAGGGAAAAGTATATTCCCGTGCGGCTTAGAGGTATATCCCCGGACAGTAGGGAGGATGGAGGGTAATCCATGGGGCTTGGATATAAAAACGCGAGTAACCGGTATGTGCGCGGCGCGAGCGCGAATAACGCTTTGCCGCGCCGTAAAAGGGGGCGCGTGAAATGGGGCGGGAACAGACAGATCATGATGCTCGCGGGTATCGTGCTGGCATTGCTGCTTGTAGGCGGTACGCTGGCGCTCATATCGGCGATTACCAATACAAAAACGAACGAATTCACGTTTGGCGGCGTAACCGTGGAGATCAAGGAAGATTTTGACGGCTGGAACCTGAAAAGGGTAACGCTGAAGAACGAAAAAACGGAAAGAAGCGTGCCGGGTGTGGTGCGGGCCATGCTCGTGCCCGTGCTCAAAGATAAGGAAACCGGCGACGGACTGGGGGGGGATTTAAAGCCGCTTGGGGAGCCCGTTAGCAACAAGATCAAGATGGGCGACTTTACGTTTCATATGGACGAGAACTGGAGCACGTACTGGTTCTACAAAGACGGGTTCTTTTATTACAGGGAGGTGCTGGAACCCGGGGAGGTGACCAAGCCGCTCCTGCAGAAGGTAACGCTAACTGAGGACACGGCCGAAAACCGCGCGAAATACGCGGGCGTGACAGTGGAGGTGGAGGTCATGGCGGACATCCTCCAGTCGGAAGGCGGCGCGCCGGAGGCGGAGTGGCTCGTTTATGTCTATTATGACGACGCGGCCGGGAAATACAAGGTTTCGCCGACCCCGGTGAGCCCGTAATAACAAGAGAAAGGAATGATCCGGTATGAAAGAACAGAAACGGCGCCTCTTAATAATCGCTTTCTGCGCGGCGGCGTTGCTGCTTGTGGGCGGAACGCTGGCGGCGTGGATTGCGGAAAGTCCGGCAGTGCATGTGATTAATACCGGGCGTTTGGACGGAGAGCTCCGCGAGCAATATATCCCGCCGGATGGGGTACTGCCCGGCATGACGGTGGACAAGGTAGTGAATGTGGCAAACGTCGGCGGCGTGGATATGCTTGCGCGCGTCAAGCTGGAAAAGGCCTGGGGAAGTAGCCGCGGATCCGACGGGAAAGTGGTTGCGGACGGGAACCTTTCCACCGGGAATATCCGGATCGTGACCAATACGCGGTATTGGCTGGACGGCAGCGACGGCTACTATTACTACAAAGGCATACTCAAGCCGGGGGATGTGTCCGAAGAGCCATTGATTGAGGAGTTTCTCATAAGCGAGGATACCGGAAACGAGTATAAGAACAAGCTTGCGGATATCGTGGTAACATTGGAGTGCATTCAGGCGGGCGGCAATGCCATAACGGAATGGAACAAAACGTATACCGAGCTTGGGGTCACGGCGCCTGTGGCGCCTGTGGGCGAAACGACCCGGGTAACGTTTGTCAGCCCGTCGGCGAAGTTCACGTTCGAGCCGGAGTCTACGGATCTGTTTGATAATTTCAAGGATCTGGTGCCGGGCGAGACGCGCGTGCAGAACATTGAGGTCGTAAACCGTTACTCGCGGCGGGTGGAAATCTTCCTTAAGGCGGAGTATGTGGACCAGACTCTGGCGACAACGGACAATATCGATCTGGTGAATGAAATGCTAGAGCGTTACGCGACAGTAACGATTACCGACGCGGACGGAAAGACGATCTATCAGGGCGCGGTATGGGGCAATTACCCTAATGCGCCTGTGGGGAACGACTCCATGAAGAATTACATCAGTCTGGGGAACTTCACTACAAGCACCATGAAGAACCTGACCGTGACGCTTACGCTGGATTCGAGCCTCGATAACAGGTATCAGGATTTATGGGGGCGCATCCAATGGCGGTTTATGGCCCAAGGCGACGACCCGACAAGCCCGACGCCGCGTCCGAACCCCAACGATCCGGGCTTTATACCCCTTGGCCCCGTACCCTCCACCAGTACCAGCGACGATTTGCTGGACGACGATATCCCGCTGGGTATGCCGGAAACCGGAATGCCCGTTCACATCGGTATCGCGTTGCTGCTGGCTGTTGTGCTGCTGGTCGTGTGCGTAACTACCATCGTTAAGTACTTGAGGTGTAAGAGGGGGACGTGACGCTCATAACGCCCGGTGGGGAAACAATCGGCCGGAATA